>MU401585.1:0-107577 GCA_022579005.1 Poronia punctata
TAAGCTATAAAAAAAGCTATATTTATTAGCTAGCTTATTAATAAGCTTAGCGTTAATTTAAAATAAAAGTATATTATTATTTAATATAATAACTAATAAACTATTAATTTAATAAATAAAAATATTATAATACTTAAAATAAAATTATAGCATGTTAATATATATAATTACTAGCTATGTTAAAAAGTAATTAATAAAACACTTTAAGTAGTTTATATACTAATAAATTTAATAATAGCAAATAGCTTTATAAAGTCTTTAGTATAAAATAAGTAAGCAAGCTTTTTATAATAAATTAATCTAGTTAACGTTAAAGCTATTTAAACTAAAATTAACTAGCTTATTATTATAAAAGTATAAAAAAACTAAAAAAATAAATTAAAATAAATTAAAATATTATAACTATTACTATAAAAGCTATAATATTATTAAATAAAAGTATTATTTGTAGCTATAAAATAAACTAGTATATTAGCTTATTTTAAAAAGGTATATTAAATTTAATAAATTATAAAATAATAAAAATTAATATAATGCTTATATAATAAAAGTTATATAGCTATAATAAAAACTAGTATAAAAAAAAAGGTCCTTTTATAAAGGATCCTTTTTTACTTATTTAGTATATGCAGATTTTATAAAGAAAAAAAGTTTAACCTTTTAACGCGTATATTAATTAATATATACAATTTAGCCATTTTGCTAGTTTTAATAAATCCTGTGTTTGCTTTACTAAAATTACCTAAGCTACACTGTACACAGATTCTCACTCTTCCTAATTTAGCAACTACCTTACCTGCAACACCACTTGCATTTAACATTACTAACTAATTTGCACTACTACCTTTACCTTATACCTTTATACAACCTTCCCTCCTTTTTAATTTTTCTTCTTAAAAAGGACCTATAACCTTCTTATTTTAAGACTATTATAGGCTTTATTTTTAAAAGTTGTTAATATAATAAAGGGTTAGTCCTAACTGCAAATGCTTAGTTGTTAAATATATAGCAGGCTTAACGCGTTTAATACCTATTAACGGCAATATAACGCATACTAGTTAGCACTAAAACACTGCAGCATAAAGGACCTAAGATCGTCGGCAGCAATATTAAGCACATAAAATTAAAAACAGCAATAAAATAAAACTAACGCAACGCTTATACGCTTACGCTATTAACAATATACTACTAGATTTTCTTTACTAAGGTTTTGCTAATAGTTATAAGGCAATAAGCAGTAATAAGTATAATTTACTTATAGCTATATTTTAAAAAAAAGTAGATAGGCTATATCTTTGCAAAAGTTATGCCTAGGCTTAATAAACCCTTATGCTAACAATAAGGCTAGTTATTTATACTAAGGCCTTAAAAAGCGTTAGCAGTGTTGCTTACTACGTTATATACTTTTAAAAAGGTTAGGTTATTGCGTAAATATGCATTATATACAATAGCCCCTATTAACGTTAAAACTATTAATTAATTAATTAATTAATTAATACCTTTATACCTTTACTTATACCTTTACTTATACCTTTACTTATACCTTTACTTACACCTTTACTTATACCTTTACTTACACCTTTACTTATACTTTTACTTATACCTTTACTTACACTTTTACCTTTACACCTTTATATACACTTTATAGGTCACTTTTAATACTAAAAATCACCTATTTTTAATATAAAAACTATGTTTTTTTAGCTTTAGTTTTAGCTTTAGTTATAGCTTAATTAGTATAGGCATTATTAAACACTTTTTTACTATTATTACTAGTATTAATTTACTTATTACTTATACTATATTTAATTAAGTATATTTTACTTATATATATAATTTAAATAAAAAATTTACTAGCCTTTATATTTTTACTTATTTTTACTTTTATATTTTTACTTTTTTAAGTTTATAATACTATAAATTAACTATTTTAAACTAAAATACTTATTTTTAGCCTTTATTTAAGTTTAAAATAAGCTTTAAAATAAAGCTACTAATTTAAAACTTAGTATTAAAAAGTTATAACTTTTAACTTATATTATTATTTATTATAATAAAAAACTATAATAAAGCTTATAATATTAATAATATTATTATTATAACTAAATTTTTTATAATTAAAGGCTTTATAATATAAAAAAAGTATTAAAAGTAGTAATAATAAAAGTAGCTATTAAAGTTTTATATATTAGCTTTAATACTAAAGCCTAAGGTTTATTAATAATAAAAAAGGTTTATAATAGCTTTATTATAAAGGCAATAATAATAAAGGCTATAAATAAACAACGCTAAAGCTTAAATAAAAAGATGTATAGCTATAGCTACTATATAAAAAGTAGTTAAATTAATTTCTTTTTATAAAAAAGGCTATATTTAAAGTTATAAAGTTAAAAACACTAAAAATAGGCTTTTTATAATAATGTATATAATTAAATATTAAGCAGTAATTAAGTAATTACTTTATAATATAGGTTATTAAAAGTAAAGGCTTTAAAAAGTGAAAATCTATATATAGTGCTAATAAATTTAATAAAAGGAGCATAAAATCTACTTTTTATTAGCTAGATAGCTAACGGCTAAAAAGTAAATATAAATACCTTTTTAGTAAAAGTATAGGTGCTTTTTTAATAACTCTCTTTTTAATAATATAAATATAAGTAATATAGTATAAAAAATATAGCTTATATATATAAATTCTTGTTTTTCTTTATTATTTATTATTAGTTTAAACAAATTTTTTTTTAATAAAGTAGTTTTATTTACTATAATAAAAAAGCGTATATAGGTTTTAATTTTATATCTTTTATTATTATATAAAATAGTTTAATTAACTTAAATTCTTTTAAAGGATATTTAATTTAAATATAAGTTTTATTATATATTTTAATAGTATATTTATAGTTTATAGTTTACTTATAAGCATATATTTTATAAGGTTAATTAATATATATATTAAAAAAGTATAAGCTTTATAGCTAGTAAGTAAAAAAAGTATATAGTAAGCTTAATAAAATAAGTAATATAGTAGATTATTTACTAATTTATAGGATTTACTAGTAGTTAGTATATAGTTATATAACTACTATACTTTTAAGCATCTTTATAAAGTAGCTCTAGCTATTATAGCTATTTTTTAAACCTAAACTAATTTATTTTATTTTAACTAATTAACTTAATGCTATTACTTTAGTAGCTAGCAATACTCTTTAATTAGCTGCACTATAACTATATACTATTAAATAAGAAATAAGATCCTTATAACGTATAAGTTTTAAAATTAGGCTAACTTAAACAATACAATAGAAATTGTTTAATAGCTTTAAATCCTTTAACTAAAGATTATAATAACAAAAAAAATATACTCTAAGGCCTTATTTCTTTTTCTCTTTTATTTCTCTCTCTTTTTTTTTTACTTTATTATTTATAATATAAATTATATATTATATAAACAAATAAAAAGAACAATTTAAAAGAAGTAAAACCTTTAAATTAAAAAGGCGTTTAGTATTATTAAAAAACAATACCTTTAAAATTAACCTATTAAAAGGTATTTAATCCTATACTTTTTACACCTCTTTATAAATAATATATAGATAATTTAATTAATTTAACAATATATTATAATAGTTAAACTTTTAAAAAATAAAAAAAAATTAAAATATTAACTAAGCTAAAACTAATTTAAAAATAAAATCCTTTAAAAGTATTGCAAATAAATACTTTAACTTTTAATAATAACAGCTTAGTTTATTTTTATAATAAACTAGCTAAACACTAGCTTTTTTACTATACTTTATAAGCTAGCAAATAAACAAATAAACTTTTAAGTTAAAAGTAAACAAGCTATATAACTAAGCATTATAATTATATATTAAAAACTATAAAAATACTTTATTAAATAAATAATATATACTTATTAAACAAAGGCCTTTTATATTTAACTTTAACTAAACCTTATTAAATAGTAGTTTATTTATATTATTAGTACTAAACCTCGCTTAATAAATATTAGCCTTTTATTTAATAAATATAATAGCAACGTTTTTGCTAGTAAAAAAATTAGCTAAATTATATTTACTACTTATTAAACTAGCTATTAAGCTAACTAAAATATAAAATTTAGTACTATAAACTAAAGTACTAAATAAAAATATAATAGCAATACCTTTAGTTAATAACGTTATTAAAATAATAGAAATAATAGCTTAAATATTATGTTTGCTTTAAAAACATTAAGCTAGTTAATAATAAAATTAGCTTAACTAAAAAAAAAAATTATAATAACTTCTTTTATAAATAAAAAATTTATTAAATAAGCTATTTTTACTTAAACGTTAAAACGTTTTTTAAATAAGGTAACTATATTACTATTAAAACAAACACATACTAAAAAAACGTTTTATTATTTAAAAATAGTATTAAAAAACATTTTTAAAACCTAGTAAAAGCTAAAGTAATTTAATAAGATTTTCTATAATTGCTTTATAATAACGTATAAGCTTAGTAGTTAAAAAAATGATTTTTTAAACTATATACTTTAATATTAGCAAATAATAACTTAGTACTAATAATACTACGTTAATAATTTTAAATACTTATAGCAAACGCTTTAATAGCTTTTTAAACTTAAAAAACATTATTATAAGGCTAAAAGCTTAAAAATAATAAATTAATTTATTTATAAGCTGCTAAAATAATATAATATGCTAAAGCTGCTAAGCTTACTACTTTTATTTAATAATTAACGCAAATATATAATATAATATATTTGCTACTTTAATAACTAATTATTAAACTTAATATAAATACTATATTTAATACTTACTTTATATATTTAAAAAAGAAAGCTATAATATATAAACGTATAATTACTTAATTTAAAATATTTATTAACTAAAAACTTTTTAGTGCTATATATATACTTACTTTTATATATATTTATAATGCTAATAAACAACATAATAATAATTACTAAACAAGAGGTTATAATAAAAGACAAGGAACTTATTATAGTAATAATTAAATAACTAGTAAAATAAATAAAAAAGGACGCTTTAAAACTAGAAAATAAAATAATAAATACTAATAAGGAAATAAAAAATATTAACAAAAATAAAATAATAACTACTAAGGTTAGCGCTTTTATAGTTGTAAACATAGCAATCCTTGCAAAATTTCTTGTAAATATTAGCGTTATTATTAAAATAAATAAGTTAAACAACTTATAAATAGACGTTATTTTAATAATAAAGTTAACAAAGTATACGTTATATAAAATTAAAATAATAAAAAATCTTAAAAAACAAAGCTTATATAAAAAAATATTTTCTTTTAAAAAAGTATTAAATAATAAAAACAAAAGCACTTATAATACTATAAAAGTAAACAATAATTAAAGCAATACTACTTACTTATTTAACTTAATAACTATTAAACTTCTATTTTTAGCTTTTAAGTTTAAAAAAACGTATAAAAAATGCTATAAACTATTTTTATCTTATAACTAATATATAAAGCATATTATAAAAAATTCTTATAAAATATTAAAAACCTTATTCTTATTATTTAACTATTAATAACTAATAGTATAAAACGTACTAAATTTAAATATTTTCTTAAAATAATTAAAAATAGTAAAGTTTTTTATATAATAAATATTAAAATATAACTTAAAAATATAATATATATAAACGCAAAACTAATATAAGTTTATAAACAAAAAGCACTATTAAAATATATATATATAAAGGTTATAATAAAATTTTCTAATTAAAAATATATGTTTATTATATATGCTAACTTAAAAGTATTTAATATTATAGTTAGCTAACGTTTTTTAAATAAAATAAAAATCTGTTATAAAACTTAAAAAGTCTTTATTTTACTTTGTTATAAAAGTATAAAAAAATCTATTTAACTTAAATAAAAAGCTACGTTTTTTATTTTATTATAAACAAAATTTAATATAAAAGTTTATATAATAATTATAGCATAGCTTTACTAAAACTTTAAACTATAATTATTACTTAGTATACTATAATTTAATAAATATATAGTTATATTAAACATATTATAACGTTAACTATATATTAAATTTATAGCTAACATAGCAATACTTATTAATATATATTATAAGTATACTTTTATTAAAAAAAAAGTTATTATTTAAATAAATATAATAATTTTAGCATATATTATAATACTAATTTTAGTATTATGTACTATATTTCTTTTAGCTACTATTTAAAACAAAATAAATAATATACTTTTATAATAATAATATAAAAACTATTAAACGATATACTAAACTATAAGTTACTATAATATATTATATATATAAATAGTATAAATAAACCTATTTATTTTTATAAAAACTTATATATTAGTTTTATTAAAAACCTAAACATTAATAAAATAAATATAATTTACTAAATAAGTTTATAAGCATTTCTAGCTACTATTAAATATAAAATAAATAGAAAAAAGTTTAATTTAAAAAATAATATTTTATTGTTTTTTTAAACTAATAAAAAGCATATTAAATAAGCATAAGCTGCCTTTTTAGCTACTAAATATAAAATACCCTTATAACTAATAAAAAAATAAAAGATAAAAATAAGCTTAATAAAAGTAAAATACATTTTTTTATTTTATTAAAAAATAACGTTTATATATTTTAAAAAAACTTTAAAGTAGCTATAAAAGTAAAAAAAATACTTAAAAGCTATAATATATAGTATAATAAAAGCATTATCTTTATATTAAAAAATAAAAAGTTATATATTAACTTTATTTAAAAATAGTAATATTAATAAAAATAAATAAAGCTATATAAACTTAAAATTAAAAACTAAAAAGTTTTAAACAATATATTTAATAATCTTTATAAATAAAAAAAGCTTTATTAAATATAAAAGCTAAGTTTATTTAAATATTTAGTATTTATTATATAAAAAGTTATTAAAAACAAGTATAAAAAATAAGTAGTAATAAACTTTTACTTTTTAAATAATATTATACAATTGAATATTTACTTAATATTAGCTTAAAAAATATTATATTAAATTTTAAAAGCAAAAAATATATAATAATACTAAATACTATTTTATTTTTTTACTAATTACTAATATATGCTTATTATAAAAACAAAATAGTAGTTATATTACTAAAAAAATTAAAAGTTTTAAGTATTGCTTTTATAAGATTTAAAAATAGTTTAGCATATAAATAAAGATTTATAAACTAATAATTATAAAATTATTATAAGTATTACTATACTTATATAAACAATATTATTATTTTTAGCAATATACCAAAAAAACACTATAAATACTTAAAAGCTATATTTTAACTATTTTAAAATATTAAACTTATATTATTACTAACTAAATTATTTTATAGCTATTTAATAGTTAAATTATTAGGTTTATAAGTTAATAGCTTAAAAATAGCTATAATTAAGTATTGTATAAAAACTATATATAAAATTAAAATGCTATAAACCTTAAAAGATTTAAAAACTTATATTAAAATAATAATATAGCCATAAAAATATATTTTATAGTTTTAATAAAAAATTAAACCTTTATAAAAATAAAAAATAAAAATAATAGCAAAAAGACATATAAAAAGAAAAATCTTAAAAGAAAATGTTATAAATAACAAAAAATAGACTTTTAAACAATCTTTTAAGCTAATAGCTAAAAAGAATTAAAGCTTTTAAATTATATAAAACAACTTATATAAATTAAACTATTTAATTTATTAAAACTATAATAAGTAAGTTTTTTTAAAAATTAATACTTTAGCTAAAAAAAGCTATAAAGTTATAGTTTTTTACTTAAAAAAACTATAAAAAAAAGGTTTTATATTAATAAATAATATATAGCCTATTATATATTTTAGCAAAGTGCGCATAAAAGCCAAAAAACAATACTATATAATAAAACTAAAAGTTTTATATTTTGTTTAGCTTTATAAATAGCTTAAATTTTAATTATAGTTTTATAAACACTTTATTATTATTTTAACTAATTATAAAGGTATAAAAAGCATTATTAACTAAAAGAACCTTATAATAATAAATATAGTTAAAATAAATTTTTAATTAGTATAGGCTTTAATTTATATAAAATAATATAAACTAAATATTTGTTATATTTTAAAAAAGTAAATTTAGTGCTTAATATACTATTATCCTTACTTATAACATTAAATAAAGATAATAATAAAAAAGCTAATAAAAATACTAATATATTAAATAGAATTATATTTAAATACATATACTTAATATATAATATTTAACTAGCAAATTTTTTTAAAATAAAACTTAATAATATATATTAAAAAAACAAATAAACTGCTAAAATATTATAAGCTATAGGTTTAAATATTAAACTAAAATTTAAATTTTAAAAATACTAAATAGCTTTTTATACTATACTTTATATAAAGCACTAAAATAGCTAATTATTTTTAAAAACTACGTTTAAGACTTACTTTAAAAAGCATATAATAATACTTACTATTTTAAGTTTTATTAAATAGTAAATATACTATAAATGTTAGTCTAGCTAGAGATTAATATAATAATAATATATTACTACTTATAGTACTATATTAAATTTAATTAATTAAAAGAAAAGAAAAGTTAAAAAGACTACTTATAGCTAGGCCTAAATAGCTTACAGTATAAGGGCTACTTAGACCTATTATATACTAAGTATATAAAAGTAGCATACCTTTTATAACTAAAGTACGTAGTAAGTACGCATTTATAATTAGCTTACGAGTATATATTTATTTTTTTAGTATTTACTTTTATTAAAAAATATAATATAGTTTGTTTTAATGTAGCTAATATAGTTAATTAGTAAAAAAGTATTAAAAAAGATTTTAATACTTGCTATCTTTTTTAACTATATTTTGTTTTATTATTATTATTAACTTTTAAGCAATTTACTATTGCTTTAATATATATTTATATTTAATTTGTTATAATAAAAAACTTAAGTATTAAATTAAAAGCTTTTTTTATAAACAAATTTGCAAAGTTATTTTTTTTATTAATTTAATATACTTTTATAATTTTTTTATGCTTATAGGATTTTTATAGCAATATAACGTTAATTATAAAGCATTTTTAGCTTATACTTTTAAGCTTTATAAAATATTAGTAAAGTAACTTAAAATTAATATAAAATATTAAAAAAGTTAAAAGTAATTTAAATACTTTAGTAATTAAGTATAAAGTAATATATAAAGCAATAGCGTTATTTATTTTATTAACTATGCTATATAGTTTACTAGTAAAAACTAATTAAATAAAATGCTTATACTTATTTAAGTTTTAGTAAATAATATTATTAGTAATTTTATACTTGTTTTACTTATAATTTAGTTTTAATTTATTAGCAAAAATAATAGAAAAACTAATTTAAAAATTTAAGTTAGTATTATTAGCAAATAATTTATTAATAAAAATAAATAGCTTTGCTTTTAATAAGTTTAATAAAATATAAATTAATTGATAATATTTATTTTTAATTTACTAGTTAATTTGCTTATTTAATGCTTAAATATTGTTTTTAATAAATTAAGTAACTTATATAGCTATTTATAAGTTAAATATAGCTTTAAGTTAATAAATACTACTAATATATATATTATATACTTTTTAGCTAATATATTACTAAAAAGTATTTAGTAAATTAAAGTTAATTTAAACTAGATTTTTTACTTATTTTGTTTATATAAAAATTACGTTACTATTTTAAAAAGTAATCTTTATACTATTAAACTTAATTACTTATTTTTTGCTTAAATATTGCTTTAGTTTTGCTTTAAATTTAGCTTTAAAAAATTTAGTTTTTTTTTTAGTTAAAAATATAAGTATAGCAAATAATAAAATATTATTTATTTATAATATAATAATGCTAAATTTATTATATTTACTTTTTATAAATAAAAAGTAAAAGTTATAAGTTAAAATTATTATACTAACTTAATTTTAATAGTATTTATAATAAGTTTAAAACTAGTATAGCTTTAATTTAAGTAAACTATAAAAAAAGCAAAGCAATTAAAAAATAATACTTTTAAAATACTTTTTTTTAAGTTTAATTAGTAAACGTATATAAATTATTTAAAAAAAGTAATTTTTTGTTTATATATATATTTATATAATATTTTTTAGGTTACTATAAGCGTTATAGTTTTAAATTAAAAATAAGCTAAAAGTAAAAATAACTTATTAACTTATTTACTAAATAATAAAAGCTTAATATAAAACTGTTTTTTATTATTATTATTATAGCTTTAAACTACAATTTGCAACTTTTTATAAAGCTAGGTAGTTTTGCTTTTAATTTTATATACTATATAAAAAAAATAGCTTAATATTTAAATACTTTTTAAAGTTAAATTAAATAAACTTAAATACTTTTATACTTAAAAGATTATTAATTTTTAAAGCGTTAAACTTTTTAAAAAATAAATTAAAAGTAATAATAATACTTTTATTATATAGCTTTAAGCATAATTAAAAATTTGCTTTTTATTTTGCGTTTAAGTACATTTTTAATATTATAACATATGTAAACTATACTATTAAAAAGTATTAAAATATAGCAATTATATTTTTTATAATTTTTTATAAAAGTAGTAAACAATTATTAAAATAGTTAAAAGTTAAAAGCTTTTTATTTTTAATACGTTTTAATTTATACTTGCTTTGTTATTAGTTTAGTTTAAGTTTACTAGTAATTTAGTAGCGCATTAATAAAGCTTTACTTAAATATAATAAAACTTTATTAGTTTATTAACTATTTTAATAATAATATTTTTGCTTTTAATTATATAAACTTTAAATAAACTATTTTATTTTTATTTTTTTACTAAATAAAAACTTTACTTTATAAAGAAAAAGTAAAACAAAAAAGTAAATTAAAGCTATTTTAAGTATAAAGCATATAAAATATGTTTGCTTTTATTTTTTTAATTTAAATAGTCTTTATAGCTTTTTAAATTGCTTTTATACGCTAAATAATTTTAAATAATAATAGTAAATTATAATTAATTTATAAGTAAGTTTTAAATATTAATAAAGTAAAAACTAGTTTATTAAAGCTTGCTATATTATTTAATACTTTTATAGCTATTTATAAAATTAATTTATTATTATTTTAATAGCTAATTTATTTTTTAATAATATTAAAAGCATAGTATAAAAAAATATGCGCATTTAATTTTACTAAGTACTTAATATGCTTTAATAAGCATTGTTTTATAAATAATTTTTATAATTTTAGTACTAGTACAAAACTTTTTTAAAGCAAAGTTAGTACTAAGGTTATAAATTATATAATTAAGCAGTTTTTAGTAAATATTAATTTAGTACTTATAAAGTATATTTTATACTTTATACGCTTTTATTAATTAAATAAAAGTTATAGCTTAAAATAATATAGTTAAATTAATAATATAAAAAACCTGTTTTTTATTAATTTAAATAATGTTAATAATAACTTTATAATTAAATTTATAGTTGTTTTTTAAAGTAAATTTAAAGCATTTTAGCGCTAAGTTATATATTTAATAATAGTAGCAAAATTTTTAAATTTTTTTTCAAATAAAATAATTAACTTTATAACTTATAGCAATTAATATTTACTTTAATTTTACTACTTAAAAGTGCTTAAATTATTTATAAAGCTAGTATAACTTAATTTTAATAAAATATATAGTAGCTTTATAAAAATATATATTAAAAAATAAATGTTTTTATTTATAAATAACTAATATTATATTACTATTGCTTTAAATAATAATATTTTTAGTATTATTAAAATAAGTACTAATATAATTAACGTTATATAGTAAAAATAAAAAAAAAAGTAAGTATATTTAAAATATAATATATTATTATATTAAAAAAGTTTTATATTTAAATTATATTAATACTTTTAATAATATTACTACTATTAAACTTAATATAAACTTTGCTTAGTTTTTATACTATATTTGCTTTTAAATTTAAATTTAAATATGCTTTTAATTATGCTTTTTTAATAGTTAAGTAGTTAAAAGCACTTATATTTTATAATTTACTTTAGTACTTTATTTAATATAAATTTTTTAAAACAAATTAGTTTAATAAAGTTTTAGCTTTAGTTTACTATATATTTTAGCTTATAACGTAATATATATAAGCAGCGTTTATTAAAAACTAAGTAAACTTTTTTACTATTTTCTTTATTAATATTGTTTTATTTTATGTTTAAATTAAAAATAAGTTTAAAAATACTTTTTACTTTTATTAAATACTAAATTTTTTTTTAATACTTAGCTTGTATTTATTAATTATTTTAAAAGTAGTAAAATAGTTATTGCTTTAACTTATAACGTTTATTTATTAAATAGTTTATTAATTTATAGCTTTTTTTACTATATACAAAGCACTTAAGCTTTACTTTTAATATGTTTAACTTAAGTTTAAAATAAAAGTAATATAATATTAAAATGTTTTTATTATAATTATAATTATTATATTTATAATTTATATAAAATACAGTATTGCTTTTATTATTATTTACTATTTATAAACATGCTTAAAAGTTAAAAAATAAACTTTTAAATATTAGCTTTTAATAAATAAGTGCTATATTAAACTTAAAAATATTTTTATATATACGTACTATGTTTATTACTAAGTAAATTTTACTTTAATATATAATATTAAATACTTACTAAGCTTTTATAATTTTATTAATTATAAAGTTAAAAGCTTTTATAAAAATCTTTTTTAAGTTTTAGTTATAAATATTTTAATATATAATTATTGTTTAGTTAATAAAATATTAAAACTAATTTATAATGTTATTAAAATATAAATTTAACTTAAAGTATATTTTTTACTAAGTTTTATTTAAACTTATTTATTAAATAAAATACTACTTAGTATAATTATTTAAAATTATAAAAAATATAACCTAGTATTAGTTTTTAAATATTTTAATTTAGCAATATATATTAATAAATATTTATACTTTATTATATAATAAATTATAAAGCTTTTTTATATAGTTATAATCTTTTTATTATAGTTTTATAAATATAGCAATTTTATTTAGTATAAAAAAAGTATTGTTTATTAAACATATTAAAAGTAGTTAATAAAACAAAATATAGTTAAATTTTTAAAAATTTAAAAATAATAATAAAAAGTTTTTAAACTTAATAATAAAAATAAAAGCAAGTTACTATTAAAGCGCTAACTACTTAATTATAAGTTAAAAAGTATATATAAAAGTAAGTATAAAAACAGTTTAAAAAGCTTAAAGTGCTAGTGCTTATATTTTTAGTTTAAGTGTTAATGTTTTAAAATACGCTTTTAAATTAAGTATATTTTAATATATATATTTTTTATTTTTTAAAGTAAACAAAAAAGTTATACTAAGCTTTTTATTTTTATATAAAAATATATAAAAAAAGTACTAAAGTTTTTTAATTATTATATTGCTATATATAATTACTAGCAATTAATTACTAATAGCAGCTTAACCTTTAATTACGCCGTTATTAATACTTTTTTAATTTAGTACTAGTAGCAATAAACGTTAAACTATATATATAATAAAGTTAAAAAAAATTTATATTTAGTACTTAAAATTTTATTAAAAAGCTTAAAAAAATCTTTGCTATTAAAATTAATATATATATACTTAGTTATTTTAAACAAAATATATATATTTACTTTATTTTTTACTAGTATTTTAAAGTTAAAATCTTTAATATTTTAATAGTTAAAAATAATATGCTTTTTTAAAAAATAAAGTGCTATTTTTATTTTTTTAAAAAATTTAAATTTAATTAAAGTCTTTATTTTAAGCGTTATAAAGGCAATGTAATTTTGCTTATTATATATATAAAGCCTTTTATTAAATTTAATTTTTTAGTTTTTTTAAAAAGGAGCTAAAGCTATGCAAAGTTAATATTATAGCAAATAAATGCTAATTAGTTTTTAAATTAATATAAAGTTAAAAAGGTAGTAAAAATACTTACTATTTTTTATTTTATTAGTATATAACCTATAAAACGCTTACTATAATTTAATATAGCTTTTCTTGCTTACTTAATTTCTTTTAAATAGTTATATAATTAATTAAAGTTAAATTTTTTATTTAGTACTTATTTAATTTAATACTTTTTAAAAGCAATATAAAGCTAATATAATTTTAAGTTAAGTAAAAAATAAGTATATTAATAGTTTTTATTTTTAAACTTTATTTTTTTATAGTTACTAATTTAACTATTAATTAGTATTAGTCTAGCTAAAAATTAATATAATTATAATATATTATTACTTATAGTACTATATTAAACTTAATTAATTAAAAAACAAAGTTAAAAAAACTACTTATAGCTAGGCTTAAATAGCCTACAATATAAAGGCTACTTAAACTTACTACGTACTAAGTATATAAAAGTAGTATACCTTTTATAACTAAAGTACATAGCAAGTATATACTTATAATTAGCTTACGCGTACATATTTATTCTTTTAATATCTACTTTTATTAAAAAAATATAATATAGTTTATTTTAATATAGCTAATGTAGTTAATTAGTAAAGGGGTATTAAAAGAGATTTTAATAACAAAAATATTATATATATAACTTTATAAAGTATATTTAATAATATTTAGCATACTGCTTATAATATTTTATTAATAAAATAAATAAAAGTAAGCCTTTAAATTAATAAAACTAATACTAACTTTTAATATTTTATATTATATAATTATTATAAATTTTATTATAAAAATGCTAACAGTATTATTATAAGGAACGTTTTAGCAAATACTAAGCTATAGTATATATAACTATTTACTTACTATTACTTGCAAATTTAGCAAAAAAACAATTTTAATACTAAAAAATATTAAGTATATAGCTGCTAAATAAAGCCTAGTTTTTATTAAAATATTAATACTTTATAAATAAAAAATACTATTATATATAATTTTAAATAAACATTTAAAATTTGTTTTATAACTTTAAAAGACTTTATTTACTAAAATAACTATTAAGTTAGCTAAATTTATAATATATTATTTATAAACTAATAAATAGTTTTTAAAAAAAACTAAAATATAAAAATTGCTATTTACTATTATTATATAGTATTAAATATTTTATAAACTTTTATTATTATACTTTTTTAATATATACTAAATAACGCTTATTAAAAAACTATTAAACACTTTTTTAACAAAGTAGTGCTAAAATTTAAGCTATAAAATCTAATTTTTATTATAAACGTTTTATAAAATATAATTAATTATAAACTTGCTAAATAATTATATTAAAAAAAAGCTTAGATTATAATAAACTTTGCTATAGTTAATATAAAAATTAAATATAATAAAACTAGAAAATATTAAAAATAAAATATAAAAGATAAAGTATACTTAAAACTATATAAAAAATATAATTTACTAAGTAAACTATATTAAAAATAATTATAATAAAAAGTTAAACTATTTATAATACTAAAAAAAGTTAGTAATCTAGCTCATAAACTAAATTTTTAAAAATATTAAAAGATTTATTAAGTTATATTAGTTATATACTTATATTTAGCACTTAAAACAACTAACTTATACTTTTAATATAAACTAAAACTAAAATAAGTATATGCTAATAAAGATAATAAATAATAAAAATTATTTAAAATAGCTTAACTTTTATAAAAGCAAATATTAAAAGCTAGCTAAAAGATAATATTAAAATACTTAGTTAAATAAAACAAATATTTACTTATATATAATATATAATATTTAAAGAAAATCTTTATATAAAACGCTTTAAAATTAGTTTATTAATATAATATAATATATTTACTATTATTTAATAAACTAAAAAGTAAAGTAATAAATAAGGTATTAGAAAATATATTTAAACTATTACTATATATATAATTAAATAAATAAAAATTAGTACAGTTTATATTTAAAACAAATATATAAGTATAGTTACTTACTGCTAACTAATAATAATTCTTATAACTACTAAATATTCTTTTTATATATACTACTAATAACTTTGCTTTTAAACTTATAACTATAACTAATAATTTTAGTACTTTGCTTTTAGTATATTAAATTGCTATTTTATTTACTTTATTTTTTATTTTACTTTATTTAATAAATATATATTATAATTTTATAGTTAAAAATAAACAATATTTTAAAATAATAACCTTTAATAAATAAAAGGTTTATAAGTTATAGTTTAGCAATAAGCGCAATATAATATAATATATAATAATATAAAATACTAGTATAAACTATTTATAATAATAATAAAAATAGCAAATAATAATAGAACTTAATATAAAATATTATTGCTCAATTAATATAAAGTTAATAAAGCAAAGTATAATATTTATTAAACTATTTTAACTTACAAGCTTAATATGTTAAAAAACATAGCACTAAAGCTATATATATAACTATAAATTATTATATTATACTTAATATAATATAAACTAAAAAGCAAGCTATTAAATAATTAACTATAAACAATAATTAAAAAGCTTTTTAATGTAGCTAAATATATAAGCAATACTAAAAACTAAGCAAATAATGTATAGATTTTAGTTAATAAAATAAAATTAAAAAGATTTAAAGCTTTAAAAATTGTAAAAAACCTTTAGTAAAGAATACGTACTATACTTATAATAATTTTATAAATACTATAAAATGCAGCTTTTGTTTAGCTACTATAAGATCTAGCAAACAAATAAATACTATAATGTTAAAAATAGTAAGCAAATAAATATAAACTAAAGTATAAAAAAGCACTATTAAAAATAATAACTTTAACTAGTAAATTAACTAAAATCTTTAAACTAATAAAAATAATAAACTTATTAAAACTTAAAAAAGTTTAATAAATAATAAGTATTATATTTATATAAAACTAATTAATATTTAGTATATAGTTATAAGCAAACTAAAGTATATTTAAACAAAATAAACTTAAATTTAAAACACTGCTATTAGCTTTACTATAAGTTATATTTAAAATACTACTACTAGCTTTGCTATAAGTTATAGCTTTGCTATAACTTATAATATAAACAATAACTAATATAACTAAAACATTTAAAAAATAGCATGCAAAAAACAATTTAAAAAAAAAGCTAAATACTTAAAAACAACATTTAAAACAACTAAATAAGCTTAAAAAATATAACAATTTATTTACTAAATTAATAAACAAATTTAAAACGTTATTTGTTTTATACAAACTAAATAAATTAACTAAGCTATTAAAAAAAAAGTTAAAAACTTTAAAAAATAAAAAATATTAAATAATATACTAATAAATATTAAACCTAGTTTTAAAAAGTATTATATATATAATAATAAACTAGTAAACAAAAAGATTAAATATATACTTAAAAAAGCTATTTATAGCAGCTTAGTATAAATATAAATTGCTAATATAATATATAATACTATTTTTGCTATATAAGTTAAAAATATAATATAATAAATAGCAAAAATAGCAATATTATTGCAAGCAAGCATAGTTATTAAACTATTTAAATAAAAAACTTATAAGAAAACAAAAAAACTATAATAAAAAATCAATAGCATAAAGATTTTAGTTATATAATTATAAGCGGATATTTAAAAAATACGCTAAAAGCTTAATAACTTAAAAAGCTAAAATAAAAGTTATTAAAACATAAACTTTGCTATAAGCTAAATAACTATAGTAAAATAAGCTATAAAATAAAAAACTACTAAATAAGCTATAGTTTAAGTAAACATGGCAAAATAAGCTATAGTTTAAAAAATTAAACAAAATAAAAATAGTAATACTACAAGTTTATTTTTATTTTTTAGCAAATAATAACTTACTTAAAAAATATAAAATAAATTTATTTACGCGTTAATTTACTTTGCTAAAATATTAAAAATGCGTTAATTTATAAAATATAAAACAATTATATAAACAAAAAAAAGTATAGCTTTATATTACTATTAATATATATAAGGATTAAAAAACAAGACGTTTTTTATTTTGTTTTTTAAAAGGTTTGCATAAACAAAAAATAAGAAGTTTTTTAATTGTTTAAAAAATAAAACGTTTTTTATTTGTTTTTTTTAAAAGAAAGGGCAGATTAATATAGTAGATTATTTACTAATTTATAAGATTTACTAGTAGTTAGTATATAGTTATATAACCACTATGCTTCTAAGCATATTTATAAAGTAGCTTTAGCTATTATAGCTATCTTTTAAACCTATACTATTTTATTTTATTTTAACTAACTAACTTAATGCTATTAATAAGGTTTTATTTATAGGCCTTGCTAGTATTTTATAAGTTATTATTATATAGCTATATTAATAGCAAGGCTATTATTAAGCTTAATTAATATAGCTATAAATAAATAAGAATTATAATATATAAGCAAATTGCTAGCTAGCTAGTAGCTGCTTAGCTAAAAAAAACAAAAAAACTTAAAAAAAAACTATAACTAAAAGATATATAGCTGCTATAGCTTATTTAAGCTTTTTTTAAGCTTAATAACCTCCTTTTTTTTCTTTTTTAGTAATATATAGTGCTAGCTAGTTAAAATAAAAATAGTAAGCAAGTTAATTTTAACTTGCTAGTGCTATAAAATATATATAAAAAGTGTAATATAAAAGGTAAAGTTATAAATAAGGCCTTATAAGCTTATAAACTAACTTATTTATTTAAAGAATTTTTAATAAAGCACTTATAAATTACTATTAAAGCACTTATATTTTTTATTATATTATATTAAAGCTACTTTTTCTAAGTTTTCTTTTAACTATATACTTACTTTATTGCACGTTTAAAATAGTAAATATAAGAAAATACCTTTAGCTCTAGCTTATAAATTTTTTGTCTATTTTCTTTTTCTTTATTATATAGCTTATAATAGCGCTTTTATATAAAGCAGTAAGAGATATAACGTATATAAGAGTTCCTTGCACCGTGCAGGTCAATTCTGTTGATTTTACGTTATTGGATTAGGTAAAAGACTGATAGGGTGCTTTGATAGTAATTTATAGGTGCCCTGTTAGGGATTCTCTTTATCTAACCCGCCAGAGGCTGGTACGGTACCTATAGGACGTCCCGTTGTTGCATGACTGTATTAAGCTCAGTACCTTATGAGATACAACTAACTCTAGAAACTGCCGATTTCTTATCTCCGAAAAAGGATATCCACAGATGGCTTCTCCGAGCTAGCAAACCCATTGCTCCGTGATTGACGAGCGCACATGTAGAGCAAGACATAGAAGAAAGTCTCCAGATTGTGGCCATAGTTGTGGTCAGTTCTGCGCAGTATCTCCACCGCCATGACTGCATCGTGCCGGTCTGGTGTCGTGCTCCAATCGGGCCGCTGCCGCTCCCTCTTACAATGGCCGGGCCGATGAGCAGCAGCGCCATATTTGTTTCACCGTTAGTATTCATACAAATCGTTCCAGAAAAGGATATCATCCAGAACATCTTCAGACAAATTAAGCGCTGCATAGGTCTCTCGTCGAGGGGTTCGAATCTGGACATGCACCAGAGCAGCTGTCCTCCGCCCAAAGTAACCGGCCATCTCCCAGTCGACAAGCCCTACGATCTTGTCATTGTTGACAATACAGTTCGATAGAGTAAAGTCGTTATGCATCAAGGAGAGATCCGGATCACGATTGTCTTCGGAGAAGATGATATCGTACTCGAGCGCCTGGATGCCTCGATGTGCTTTCGGATCCGCATCATCAACGATGTAAGATCGGGTCGTGCTTGAGGAAGGAGGTTTGACCTTGCTCAAGCTTCTCAAGATATCTCGTGCTTCTTCTTTGAACAGTTGTTTCTGTGCCGCGGAAATATATTGCCATGCGATGTTGAGGCCGACACCAGCAATCCTCTCCTGCACCAAGACATCTCTGCCGTTGATCTTGCTTGCAAAATAGATGATTGGAACTTTGACGTCGTCTTTTAGCACAGATCTTGCCAGGGCAGTGGCCTCTACCTCGTTTGCGTCTGCATATGAGAAGTCTCGACTTGCGCGTCTGCCTTGAAGCTGAGCATGGAGATGGCTTGACTTGATAATGACGCTACCGAGAGCGAATACATCCCGAGCACCCTCCAGGCCCTCGTATATTCTATTGGAAGTGTTGCACAGATCAAGTACAAAGACCCAGTACTTCAGCGAATCTTCCGAGGCCGAGTTGATGTGCTTGGGATCAGGCTGGAAGTCGTCTGAGGCAGGCAGATATCGACCATAAAGTGGAACGTCGGAAAATCGGTCGTTTTCTGGTATTTTTTCTGGGTTTGCTTCGTATGGGCTCATGTTAAAGGCGGGTTAATGGCTAAAGGATTGCAGGTTTAAAGTGAGGGTTGTTTATCTTTTTTGCTTAACTAATTAAGTACTATAAAGCGTTTAAACTTAAGTACCTAAGCTAAAAATGCTACTAAAAAGATTTAGTTTATAAGCTTGTTTTTATTACATTTTTAAGTAAAAAAAAAGCTATATTAATACTAAGAAGTAAATATTTATAAAAACCTATTTAAATTAATTTTATATATTATATAATTATAATTTATTAAGCTTTTAAAAGTAGCTTTTAAAAAGCTTTAAATATTATTAAAAACTTTTAATATTAAAGTTTTAAAGAAAATAAATATTATATTAAGATTTTTATAATAAGCTATAATTGTTAATTATAATATAATAAGCTTTTTATTATTTAAAATAATAATATTTATAATTTTATATACTTAAATAAATATTATAATGTTTTTAATATATATTAACTATTTTATTAGCGCTTTTATATTATAAAAGTAGCTTAATTAATTAAAAGAAAAAATAGTTAAAAACTATTTATAGTAAGTTTATATAGCGTTAAAGCTATAAAAGTCATTTTATACTTATTAATAATATAAAAAGCATATAAACTTATTATATATTTAATATATAAAAATGTATATATTTTATATATTAATTATAAACTAAGTATATTATAATAAAATTAAAGGTTTTTAAATATATTATTTTAACTTTATACTAGAAAAAGTCTAGCTAAAGTAAATATATTAACTAGGTTTTAAAGGCTTTATATTAATTATAGCTTTATAAAGGTATTTTAAAAAGCATAACTTAGTATATTATATATATAATTAATAGCTAGGTAACTAAGTTTAAAAAGCAATATAAAATGTTAGCTATATATTGCAATAAAATTAAAGATTTCTAAAGATTACTTTAACTTTATAGTAAAAGAGGTCTAGCTAAAGTGAACGCATTAACTAGGTTTTAAAGGCTTTGCGTTAATTATAGCTTTAAGTATTTTAAAAAGCATAACTTAATATATTGTATATATAATAAATAGCTAGGTATTTAAGTTTAAAAGGTAATGTAAAATAATAGCTATATATATAAAAACAAAGAATAAGCTAGTTTCTTTTAGTTTTATAGCTACTTTATAATATAAGGCATAATAAGTATATATGCTAATTATATTAAAATCTTTTTTAGCTAAAAGGCTTGCTGTTTTTAGCACTTTAAAGCTAAATAAATTAATATAAAAAATAAAAAAATATATATAGCTGCTTTTAATTAATATAAGGCCTAGATTGTTTTATTAGCTATTTTTAATTATTTAGTACTATTAAAAGTTTAGTATGCTGCTTTTAATATAACTATTAAAGCTTTTTAGTAGTTATATAATTAGGCTATTTAGCTTTTTTTTTAGCTATAGCTACTTTAAGTGCTTTTATATTTATATAGTACTATACTTAGCTTTTTTAATTACTAAAATAAATAAGTTTAAGTTAGCTTATATATTAAGCAAAAGTTTTATTAACTTTATAATAAAAAGCATTAGCTTAACTAAAACTTAATTATATAGTAAACACTTTTAATAAGCTTTGCTTAACTTATAAAAATATAATATTTTAAAAAATTAATTTTAGTTTATATTTTTTAACTTTTATTAAAGCATTATAAAGCTTATAATAAAACTTATAATATTATGCCTTTTTTATATTTAAAACTAAAAAAAGTAATATAATATTATATAAGCTATTAATAAAAAGTTTTTTTTAATATAATTATTTTTATATGCAAATTAAATAAAAAGCTTATAAACTTTGCTTTTTTAAATAATAGCAATAAAAACTTTATATTAGTTTGCTAATTAAATAAAGCTTTAAAAGTGCTTTATAACTAAAGCTTGCTTAGTTTTAATATTATTAAGCTTAGTATTTAAAGTTAAAAAGCTTTGTTTTAATTTTAGCTTTGCTTATTTTTTATATTAGTTTAATAAGTTTTTACTATTTATTTTAGCATATTTAAAAAAGTTTAAATATTGTGTTGCTAATAGTTATAAAGCATAATTAAAGTTAATAAAGCTAGTTAGTTTAACTATTTAAATAAAAAATTTATATAAAAAGTGCTAAGCATTTTATATTTTCAACTTTTTTATTAAATTAAAAAAAAATTTAATCTTTTTAAAAAAAGCATTATATTAAATATATTTTAGTATAGCATAGTTAACATTTTAAATACTTGCTATATGCTTTTATTTAACATTATTAAGCTATTAAAAATATAAGCTACTTAATTTTTATAATTAACTATTAAACTATATTAATATACTTATTTATAAACTTTTTATATAAAAAGCTAAAGCTATTATTAGCATATATTTTGCTTTTATTAGCAATTTTAAATAACTTTACTTTGCTACTATACTTTTAATAAGTATACATTTTATATAAGTTTTATTATTACTATAAAAAGCTTAAAGCAAGCAATAAAATAATAGTTTTTTATAAAGTATATTAAAATAATTACTATTTTATTATTTAATAACTATTTTTTATTTAACTTTAAAATTAGTATTAATTAACTATAATAGCTTATATTAGTACTATAATAAATTGCTATTATTATTATAAAGGTTTACTAAGCTATAAAAATTGTTAATATTAAGCTTTTTTAATAATAATATTTTTATATTAAAATTAAAAGTTTGCTTTGTTTATAAAAAAATAAAGCTTTTTTAGTATAGTTATAAAGCGTAAATGTTTTTTAAATAAATTTTATAAAAGGTTTTAGTTTGCGTTTTTTAAAACAAAAATTTAAAGCTTAAACTTTAAAGCTTTTAGTAAGTAGTTAATAAGCTTTATTTTAATTTAAAGCTATTAAATAAGCTTTTTTTAGTTTATAAAAATTTTATATTAAGTTGCTATTTATAAAATTATTAAAATAACCATTAATAAAGTTTTGCTTACTACGCTATTATACTATATTTTAATTACTTTTAGCAAAGCACTTTATAAAATAATTAACGTTGCTAAGTAAAAGTACTTATATAACTAGTTATTAAACTAGTTATAAAAAAAACAGCGTAATATTTTTAAAGTATTTTATATATATTGCTTAGCTAAGCTGCTGCTAGTAAGCGTATTGCTTTTTTATATTTTTAAAAAAAGCTTTATTTAAAAAATTAAATATATAAGCTTTTAAAACGTAAAGGTTAATAATAATAAGTATTTAATAATTACTACTAATATATTTTCTTATAATAAAAAGCTTTATATTAAATCTTTTTTATACTTTATTTTTAATAGCTTTTTAATATAATAACTTATATATTAAAGCTTAAAGCTTTAACTTATACTTATAACCTAGCTAAAAGTATTTTTAAATAAAATATTAGGTTTATTACTTAAAATTAATTAAATACTTGCTATTATTTTACTTTTTAAAAGCTACTTATGCTTATTATATTTAACTAATATATTAAGCTAAAAATTAAATTTTTTTTTTACTACATTTTTTTTAAAAAAAAGAATTAAGCGTTTTTTATTTAATAGTAATTAGTTAATTTTAGTGTTGCTAGCACTATTTTTACTTTTAAATCTTTATAACTTTATATAACGTAAAAGCGCGTTAATATATTTATATATTAAACGCTAAATTTTTAAAAGTAAAAACAAAGCATTTTAGCTATATATAATAGTAAGCAAAACTTTAAGTTTTATTTTTTAAGCCTTTTTAAACTATAAGTGCTTTATTTATATAAGGGCAATTAATTAATTATATATAATAAAAGCTGTCCTATAATAAAATAAAAAATAAAAATAAAAAAGTAAAAAAAAATAAAACATTTTTTAAAAAAAGTTATATAAGTATAAGAAAAGATTAAAAGTAAAAGCAAGTTTATAGGTTTTTTTTTAAAGATAAGCAAATTGCTTACAGCTTTTTAAAATAAAATAAAAATCTTTTTTAAGTTTTTTTGCTTATAATAAATTAAAGCAAAAAAGATTTAAAAAATTTTCTTATTGCTAAAAGTTGTAAGTATAAGTAAATTAACTTTTACTTAGTTATTTATACTTATTTTCCTTTTTAAATTAAATAATTTTTAGTAGTTAACTTACTAGTTTAAGTAATTAAAGTTATACTTTATAATTTATTAAGCAAGCAGGCCTTATTAAAACCTATTGCTATAGCTTTTTTAAAGTAAAAAAAAAAAAGCAGTGTAGTTATTTTCTTTTATTAACTTTTCTTTTTTATTAGCTTTTTTTTTCTTTTTTTTTATTACTTTATTTACTTAAAATTAACAGCACGCTTTATTATGCTGCTTTTAAAACGCTTAAAAATTAACTTATTTAAAGTTTTTATAAATATATAAATAAGCAACAACTTTAGTACTAATATTGTATATATATAGTAGTTATTAAAGTTGTTAAGTAAAATAAATAAAGCTTAGCTATAATGGTTAAGCTTGTTAAGTTAAGGTCACGTGACCTAGGAAACAATTATATAACCTATAAACTATATATATTATTACAAAGTAAGTTTAAAGTAGTACTAAACATTGCTTTTGCTTAGCTAGACCTACTTAATAAAATAATTTAATTAATTATATACTTATATTTTTAGCTAAGTATTTAGGTATAAGTAGTAAGAAAATAGATTTTAGCGTAGCTAGTTATTTTTTTTTTTTTAATTTAAAATCTTTTATATAGCGTTAATATATAGCTACTATGCCTTATTAATTATTATACTATTTTAAGTTTTATTAATTAATTGCTTTTATATAATTAATTTACTACTTGTTTTATATTTTTTGCTAAATTTAATACCTAAAAAAATAAAATTATTAACTTTAATTTAACTTAATTTAATTAAACTTTATATATATAATTAATGTTTATATATAACTAACTAACTTAAAACCTTATACATTATAATATATAGCAAGTAACTTAACTTATTATTATAAAAAATAGTTTTTTTACTATAATTAATATTTTTATTTTTAATAACTTTAAGTTAAAAAAAAACAATTTTAACTTTAATAAAAAATAAAAAAATAAACTTAACTAATAGTTTAATATTACTAAAGCTATAAATAACCTTGTTGCTTTAGTAGCTTTTATTACTAGTATAGTTAACTAGCTTATTTCTTTTATTAAAAAATAAGCTTTAGCACTTAATTTAACTAACTTAAATACTATAGCTTTTTAAGCTTTTTTTGCTAAATTTTAATAAATATAAAATAAGCTAAATTAAATTAATATATAAGTTAATATAAAAAGTACTTTTATTAATAACTATATTATAACTTTTAAAAAATATATTATTTTACTAAGCAGTATTTTTAATAAAAGCATTTTTATTATTTAAAGCTTAGCTGCTAACTTTATTTTTTAGCTTATTATTACTTTAATTAATATATTAAACTTTTACTTTAAAAAAAAATTTAACTTAAAAGTTTTAAATTTTTAATTATTAATAAAAAAACTAATAATTTTAATAATTAAGTTTAAATAATTGCTTTAAAGCTTAATTTTAACATATATACTTTTTATAACAAAAAATAATAACTAAAATATATATTTATATGCTTTTTTAGCTAGTTTTAATAATAAGTTAAAATATATTTTAGTGCTTATAACTATAAAGTAAACTTTATATATATTATTAAAATAATTTAAGTTTTTAAAACTATTTATAAATTAGTTAACTAAGTAAAAGCTATTGCTTAAAAGCTTACTACTATAAACTTTAATAATTTTTTTATTTAAAATATTTTAGTTTATATTAGCTATTTTATTAAGTTATTAGTTTAAGCTTATAAATTATACTTTTTTTTTAAAAAAAAGCTATATTATAATATAAAAACTTTAATTAGCTATGTTTTTTATGCTTATATTTATAACTTAAGCTTTTTTTATAAAACTTTTTATAAGTTTTTTTTTTTAAAAAAAAAGCTTAATTAATAAGTTAAAAACTAAAAGTAAAAAGTTAAAGCTAAGCTAATAGTATAACTTTATAAAAATATAACTTTAAACTAAAAACTTTTTATTTTTATTTTAAAGCTTATTATTTATAAGTAGCTATTTAAAATTAAAAAAAATGTTTATTAAAAAAATAATACTTGCTTTAATTATAATAAAAAAAGCTATATAATTAAAAACTATTTTTAACTTTAAGTTAATGCTTTTTTTGCTAAACTAATAAAAAAAGTAAAAAAAAAATGTTTTAGTTAAAAAAATAGCTTTTTTAAAAATTACTTTATTTAATAAATTAAAAAGCTAGCTTAGCTGTTTTAAGTTTTTATAATAGCTTATATATTTATTATAATTAAATTAAGTAGTAAAAATAAAACTATTAAATTTAAATGTTTTATTTAAATTTAAATTAACAACTTTAAAATATAAACTACTACTTTATATAATATTAAAGTAAATATTTACTTTTTTATTAATAATTTTTAGCTTTACTATTTTATAAATAATTTAAAGCTTTATTACTTTATTTAAAAAAGCTTGTTTAATTTTTTAATTATAAAAGCTAACTTATTAGTACTATTTTTTAAATGCTAATAGCTAGCTTAAAAATTAATAGCTGCTAATTTATTAATTAAATTTTTTAAATTATTAATATTAGCAATAAAGTTATTATTAGTTTATAATAAATAGCTAAATATTTTATTATTTTAAATTATAAGTATTGTTAATTATTATAGCTTAAAAAAACTTTACTTTTTATTATATACTTATTTATAATTTTTTTAGTAAAAAGAAAATTAGTTATATTAACTAAGCAACTTACTTACTAATAAAATATTAATTATTAAAATATTAAACTAAATTAATACTATTAGCTACTATAATATAATAAGCTTTTTATTTACTTTATTATAGCTACTATTTAACTTTTTAGCTTAGTTAATAAAAATAATTAAAAAATTATTGCTTTAATTATTATATTAATTTAATACTTAGCATATACTTAAAAATAAAAGTTTTTAAAATTGCTAGATTTTAGTAAGCTAATACTTATTAAGTATATAAAGCAGCTTTAAAGCTTATTAGCTTAAGTTAGTACTTTTTTTTTAATTATAAGCTTTATTAAGTTTTTTATAAATAAAAACTTAAAATATATTATTTAAGTATATTAGTTAATTTTACTTTAACTTGCTTACTTAAAAGGCTTTTTTTTTAAAAAAAAAGCTAATATTTTGCTTTTTTTTGTTTTTTAGCTTAAATATAAAATTAAAACTAATTAATAAAGTGCTTTTTACTAGTTTTTTTTAGTTTTAAATATTAATTAAATATATTTTAAAAAAAAAACTATTAATAAACTTTTTACTTTTAGTTTTATTAAACTTTATATAAAGCTTTATATAGCTTTTATACTTTTTGCTTTTAAACTAAAGTTTATTAAAAAATAGTTTTATATTAACTATTATTAGCAAAATTATTATTTTAAAAACTATATTATTATTGCTTTAAATATTAATAAAACTATTTTTAATTATTATAATACTTGCTATATATTAAAGTTTAATATTATTAAAGCTTTTTATTGCTTATAACTAACTTTATTTTTTAAGCATTTAACTATTTTTTATACTTATATAAATACTTACTAGTAAAAAGTTTTATTATTTAAACTAAAAGTAAAACTAGCTTAGTAGTAGTTTTTTATTAATACTTAACTATAAAACTTATTTAATTAATATATTAGCGCTTATACTAATAACGTTTTAGTTTATTTATAAAAAAAGCTTTAATATTAACAAAATTATAAAAAAGTTATTTACTACTTATTTTTTGCTAGCTTATAAAGTAATATTAATAAGTTTTAATTTAATACTTAAAAAGTTAACTATTTAAATATAATTATTAAAGTAAGTAAAAGTATTTTTATTAACTTAATTAAAACTAAAGCTATTATAAAGTAAAAGTTTTTAAAACTTTATAATATTATTGCTATTTGTTTATTTTTTACTTTTTATAACTATATTTATATATTTGTTTACTATGCTAGCAAAGCTACTAAGCTATTAAACTAACTTTTTTTAAAAAAAAACCTTTTTATTTTAAGCTTTAAATAAAAAGCTTTTTTTAACTAATTTAAAAAGCTAGCTTATATTATATTAATATTTACTTTATTTTAGCTACGTTTTTTAATTTAAGTAAAAGCTAATATATTTTATAATACTACTAAAAGCGTTATTTTTTAATTATAATTTAATAAAAAATAAAAGCTAATTAATTATTTTTTAAAACTATAATATTTACTAAGTAAGCTTATTTAATATAAAATAAAAAGTTTTTAGCTATAATTTAAACTTTGAGTTATTTTTATAATAAATTGCTAAGCATTTAAATTACTATTTTTACTAATTACTAAGCTTTAACTTATTTCTTTACTAAACGCTATTTAAAGTTATATTAAGTAGCTTAGCTAAACGTTTTATATAAGTTTATTATTAAGTAAAAGTATTGCTTAAAAAAAATGTAATTATTAATATACTATTTTATAAAACTATTAACTTTTTTACTATTAAAGCTTATAAAGAAAAAAATTAAATGCTTACTTTAATTCTTTTAAAAAATATTATAAGCTTTTACTTTTAAACTATAATTACTTTTATAAAAGTTTAACTATTTTTTATATTTTTGCTTTTAATAATACTAAAAAAACTAAAGTTAATTAATTTAATTATTAAAAAAAACTAATTTTAAAAACTAAGCACTTATAAAAAAAAGCTAATTATTTTAGCTACTACTTAAAATAGCTTAATATTTTTTTAAATAGCTTTAATTTAAAAAGCTTATATATTTAAATTATAAGCTTATAGTAGCTAAAATAAAATAATTTAAGCTTTTTTAATTAACTATTATTAGCTTAATTTTAAAAAAAATATTTAATAATATGTTTATAACTATTAAAATAACTAGCGTAATAAAAACTTTTATAATAAAACACTAAGCCTTTTATACTTATTACCTTTTTTTAGTATATATAAAATATTATTATAATTAATAAAAAAACATATTAAAAAATAAGCATAGCTATAATTATATATAGTGCTTTATTAATAAGTTTAGCTATTTAATTGCTATTATTTTAAGTAAAAAAACTAATATTGCTAAAGTATTAGCTAAAAAGTATTATTATTACTTATATTAATTTATTAGCTTTTTAAGTACTTAAATTAGTAATAATAAAAAATAGTTTATTTTATAGCTAATAAAAGCTTTAAATATTTTAATAAGCATTAAATACTATTAAAGTAAGTTTAACTACTTTTAAACTTAAAACGTTATTAAAGTTATTAACTATAAGCTAAATTAATATTTTTGCTTTTATATTAACTAATTTTAAAATAATTAAAGTAATTATATTATTGCTTTTAATTTTATTTATAACTTATTATATTATTTATTATTAAATATAAGCTTTTTAAAAGTAGCTTTTAAAGTTAAACTATATATTAACTTAATACCTTTAGTGCTATTTAATAATATAATTAATAAACTAGCTAAGTATATAATAAAGTTAATAAAGCAAACTTATAAAGTTTAAAACTTAGCTTATAAATTTGCTTAAAAAACTTAAAAATAATAAAAGGTTTAAGCTAATAAAAAAAAATAAAAGAAAAACTTTTTTATTTATAATTAAGTTTTTTTTTTAAAAAAAAGTTTTATTATAATAGCTTTTATTACTTATATAAATTTTTAATAAGTTAGTTTATTTAAAAAGATTTTTTTAAAAAACTATAATTATATTTTAAATTTACTACTAACTTATAAAATATAAAACTTTTTTTATATTAATTAATTATATAAAGCTTTTAATAACTTTTTACTTTAGTAAATTTAATTTTTTATAAAACTTAAAAAAATTAATAAAAAGCTTAAGTATAAAGTATAGCAAGTTTTAAAATTTAAACTTTTTAAACATTATAAGTATTTTTAGTATTAAGTAAATTAAATTAAATATAATTTAAATAATGCTTAGTACTTTGCTAGCAACTTTAAAAATATATTAATAGCTTTAAAAAACTTTTATAATAGCTACTTTTTAGCTTTTAAACTTTTAATATATTTTAATAAATAGCTATATACTATAGTAATAAATATAATATTAAAAAACTATTTAAATAACTTTAAAGCTATTTATAAAATTAAGCAACTTATTATAAAATGCTATACTTAAACTTTAATACTTTATAAACTTTTAGCTTTTATTTACTTACTAGCTTTACTTAAGTTAAAAATATAAAACTAAAAGTTTAAATTTAGTTATATTATATTTAATAAATTATTTATATTATAACTTAATTAAACTAATTTATAATTTAATATTTTTATTAAAGCAAAAAAAAAGTTAGTAAAGTATAAAATTATAAAAAAAACTTACTATAAAGTATATAAGCATAGTAAGTTATTAAAAATGTTGTTTATGTTATTATTAAAAAAAAAATGTTAGCTTTTAATAAAAAAAAGTATTAACTTTTTAAAAACTTTAATAACTACTTTTTAAATAAATAAAATTTTAGCTATAGCGCTTTATACTTTAGCTTTAGTTTTAAAAAAAGTAATATAATAGTTAAGCTTATTAAGTTAAAGTTATATAACTTAAAAAATAGTTATATAACTTATAAACTATATATATTATTATAAAGTAAGTTTAAAGTAGTACTAAATATTGCCTTTGCTTAGCTAAACTTACTTAGTAAAATAATTTAATTAGTTATATACTTATATTTTTAGCTAAGTATTTAAGTATAAGTAGCAAAAAAATATTTCCTAGCATAGCTAGTCTTTTTTTTCTTTTTTTTAACTTAAAATGTTTTATATAGTATTAATATATAGCTATTATACTTTACTAAATATTACATTAGCTAGTTATTAAAATAAATAAAAAAACTGTTTTTAGCTTAAAATAGTAAAAAGTAAAAATATTTTATTAGTTTTTTTATAGTACAGTAAAAGCTAATAGTAAATAAATACTTAGTACTTTATAAATTAAAGTTATTACTAGTATGATATAAAAATACTATATTTAGTAGTTAGTATACTTATTTTTTTATATTACTAGCAGCGCTTTAAAACATATTATTAAAATTATTAAAAGTTTAATAAAATAAAAAGATTTTAAAGCAAAGCTAATTTATATTAAAAGTAAAAATAGCAACTTATAAAGCAAGTACTTTATATGCTTGCTATAAGATTAACGTATATATAAAGCTTTTTTAATTTAGCAAAAAAGGCTGCTAAACGTTATACTTTATACTTAATATAAAAAGCGTTTTATTAAATTTAATATAAGAAGTTAATTTAATATATAGCTATTTTTTAAGTATATTTTAAATTTTAAGCTTTAAGGCAACTTTTATAGCAACTATACTTTTATAATTTAAAGCTTATTATGCACTTTTTATAACGCTAGTAAAAAACTACTTAAAATTTAGCGTTTTATAATATTTTAACTAATAAAAAACGTTAAGTTTGCTACTAGCCTTAAAAAAGTGCTTACTTTTTTTATACTTATATTAAATACTTTTATAAAGCTAACTTATAAATATTTGTTAAATTAAAGTTTTAAAAATAAATTTTAGTAAGCAAATAAAATATTAAAGCAAAAAAACAAAAAGAAATTATAATAAAAGAAGAACTGCGTTAATTTTTTATATATAATATAAAAAAACAAGTTTTAAAAAGCATTAAGTTATTTTTTTTAAATAGCTTTAACTATTTAACTAATATAGAAAAAAATAAAAACATTTATAAAAAAAAATAAAAGAAATAAGCAAAGTATATATTATTATTATTAAATAAGCTATTAATTTTAAATAGTAAAAAAAAAAAAAAAAAAAGTTTATTAAAAAAAAAGAAACTAAGTAAAAAGCTAGTATAATATTTAAGTGCAGTTGTTTTAACTTTTTTTTTTAAAGCTGTAGCCTTTAAAAAGCTAAAAATAAAAACTTATTATATAAGTAATTTTAGCTAAGTTTTTAAAAAAAAAACATATTATAAATAAAAGTATTTAGTTAATTTTATATTATACTAGCTTTATAAGTATAGTTAATAGCTATTGGGTTAATATTTATTAGCTTAAAAAGACTATTAATATAATTATAGTTTTTATAAAAATTTAAAATAAAGTTATTGTTTATTACTAAAAAGTTCAAATTTAGTTTATTAATAAGCTTATTTACTTAAAAAACACTTTTAGTAGTTTAAAGGTTTAAATTAAAGTTTTTTAGTACTTAGTATTTTTTATTATTTTTATAAAAAGCTTAAAGTTGTTTTATAAAATAGCAGCTATATAGCTATTATTTATTTATTTTAGCATCCTTATAGCATATATTATTTATAGCTTTAGTAATTTAGTATAGCTTATTTTATTAATATAAAAGCTTTTTATTATTGATTTTATTAATTTTAGAAAAAGTATTAAATAAAAGTATAAAGTTACTAATATATATTTTAAGCTAAATTTTATAAGCATTTTGTTAATTTTATTAGTTTATATTATTTTTTTGCTTTAAAGTAATAATTTCTTTTATACGTTTAATGATTTTTATATAATATTTTAGCTACTTTACTTTTAATACTAGTAAATTAGTATAATTAAAAACTAAATTTTACTATAATATCTATTATTTTAGCATAACGTTTTTAATTAGCAAAATAAGTAAACGTTTATAAACTAGTTTATATAAGCTATACTTATAATATTAAATAATAACATTATTTATTAAAATAGCAAAGCTTAAGTAATTTAAAGTTATAAGTTATAAGTACTAAGATATTTTAACTAGTACGTAACGCTTAAAGTATATAGTTCACTATAAAATACTAAGTACTACTTTAGTATTTTATATCTTTTTTAAAAAGTTTAGCTTAATTAAGTAGCAGCAGTAATACTAAACGTAATAATACTAAGGTTATAATAGTCGGTTTAATTTCTAACTATAGCAAAAAAAGGTTTAAGTTTCTTTTTCCGGGTGTTTTATAGTACTTCTTTTATTAAACTAAGGTCCTTAATTAAATTAACAACTTTTAAAGCCTTTTATAAACATAGCTATAAAGAAAAAGGTTAGATTTAAAACAAACCTTTAGTGCGCAGCAAAGGGTAGTTATAAGTTATAAGTACTAAGGTATTTTAACTAGTATATAACGCTTAAAGTATATAATTTGCTATAAAATATTAAGTACTACTTTAGTATTTTATATCCTTTTAAAAGAGTTTAGCTTAATTAAGTAGCAGCAGTAATAATAAACGTAATACTTAGCTAGTTATTTTTAGTTTTATTAATAACTTTTATAAGCATTATTTTAATTAGCTAGTACTTTTTTTAATAAAACTTTATACTTAAAAGTAATAAGCTAGTTTATAAGCAATATAATATTTAAAGTGCTTTACTACTATAATAACTTTTTTTTTAAATTTACTTTTATTATTATACTTAATATATAAAGCGCTACTATAGTAATATAAAAATATATTTATAAAAAAGCTTAAACATTAATTTAAAGTTTACTTATTAAAAAGCTTTAGCTTTAAAAAAAGCTGTTTATTTATATTATATTTTAACTAAAGCAAAAAAGCTTTTATAAAATAGTATAGTTTAAATATTAATAATTTATAAGCATAAAAAGCTAATAAAAACATTATATTAATATTATTTTTTAAGTAAGCTACTTTATAACTTTTAATAGTTAAAATAAAACTTAATTACTAAGTAAACATTTTTAATAAAGTTAAACTAGTAATAAAATTATAAAATTTATTAAATTACTAAGTTAATTTTTTTATAGCTAAAAGCTAAGTAAATTTTTTAAATAATTAATTTATATTCTTTAAAAAAATTAATATATTGCTTAAAAGTAAAATGCTAAGTTACTTATTTTTATAAAGTACTATTATATATAAAGTATTAATATATATAATTTTTAAACCTTTTTTATTTGCACTTATTATTATAGCATTTTAAAACAATACTAGTAATAAAAAATTAAGCAATTTTTTAACTTTTTTAAGTTTATTAAACTATAAGTTTTAGTAGCAGCTTAATAAGCTAAATTAAATAGCTAAAAGCAAGTAACTTATAATTAAGTTTTAAAGCTTTATTTACGTTTATTTTTAAGTTAACTTAAACTATATTAATATTAATAAATATAGCGCTAAGCTAAGTATTAATAAATTACTTTATATTGCTTTTTTACTTATTATTATTATTATTAGTAAGCTTTTAAAATTATTAAAATAAGCTATTTATAGCTATATACTTTTTTTAGTATATAGTAAAGCTTAAAGTTAAATATTTTAATATATAAGATGTATTAAATAAAAACTATATTTAAAAAAGCAAAACACTTATTATTTAGCTAAGTAATTAAAATTTTTATATTAGTTTTTAAAATAAATTATATATTATAAAAGTAGTTTTATAAGCGCTTTAATAATTTAATAACGCTAAAAGCTTTTTTTTTATAGCGTTATACTTTAACTTAAAGCCTTTTTAATATTTTAACTTATAATAAGCTAGTTTAATTCTTTTATTTATTTTCTAAACTAAAACATATTTTTATTTAGTTTTAAAAGTATTAGTTTAAAAGTAAATTTAATTACTTTTATAGTTAATAGTAATTAAAAGCAATATATTAATTAAAGCAAGCTTTAACTAATTTATAAACTACTATTGCTTACCTTTTTAAATAAAAGCTATATTTTTTATAGAAAAGTAATAAAAAGTATATAAATTTAAAAGTAGTTTTTAATTTATATTTTATAATATACAATAACTTTAAAAAAGCTTTAATGTTTATAATATCTTTATATATAAGCTATTTTTTAATTTTAATAACTTTTATACTAATAAGCTTTTTTTATATATATTTTATATATAAACTTAATAATTTTATAAATTAGTAATACTATTTACTTTTTATAGCACTTAAAGTAAAACTAGCTAGTTTTAAGTTAAAAAGCATAGCATTAATATTTTTTAAATGCTTTAAAATAAATTACTTAATTTTAAAAACAACTTTTTAATTATTATACTATAATATAAAGCTTTTAATTTTTATATTATTAAAAAAAAGCTTGCATTTTTAAAAAGCAATATTAAAAAGAACTTATATAATAATATATAAAAACTAAGCAACAAAGTTTATATAGCTTTATAATAAAGTTATTATTTAAAATAACTTAAGCAAAATATTAAATATAATTAAAGCATAGCTATAAATAAAAAATTTAATTTAATTATAGCTAAAAAACAAGTTGCTAACTAATATAATAATATATATAGTAAATTTTGTTTATAAACTTATTATAGCAAAATAGCAAAATAGCGTTTTAAATAATAATAGTATTAAGCTTAGTAGCTAAGTTAATAAAGCATAGGCCTTTTTTAAGCTTTTTAACTATAAACTATATATTATAATATAGCAAGCTTGCTTTTTTAAAAACCTTATTTTTAAAGCGTATTTATAAAACTTTAATAACTTTATTTTTTAATAATATTAAAATTAAAATATTTTTAGCTTGCTATGCTTTATAAAGCACTGCTTTAACTTTATATAATAAAGCAATACTATTATTAGCGCATCTTATTTTAAAAAAATCCTATACTAAAGCTATTTTTTATAAAAAAAGACTTTTAATAAGATTGTTTTTTTTATATTAGTAAAGTTAGTTTTTTAAGCTTTAAAATAGCTTTATAACCTTTTTTAAGTAAGTTACGTTTTTTAAAAGTATTTTATAAATTAAAGCTAAATATTTTTATAAATACCCCTTTATTATAATTAAGTTTTATTTTTAATATTTATAACCTTTTTTTTAAAGAGGTGTTAAAAAAGCACCTATACTTTTATTAAAAGGGCACTTATAACTTACTTTTAGCTATTAGCTAAATAACTAATAAAAAGAGATTTTATAGTCTTTTTACCTAAATTATTAATACTATATATAAATTCCCACTTTTTAAAGTCTTTACTTTTAATAACTTACTTTATAATTAATTAATTACTTTATTGCTTAACACTTAATTATATACTTGCTATAAAAAGCCCGTTTTTAGTATTTTTAACCTTATAACTTTAAATATAGCCTTTTCTTATAAAAAAAAAATTAATTTATATACTTTTTATATAGCGCCTATAGCTGCACACTTTTTTATTTAGGCCTTAGCGCTGTTTTATTTCCTATTGCTAGCGTAGCATAGCTTTTACTACCTTTATAGTACTACTAAAAGTACTACTAAAAGTAATAGCAGCACTGCTGCTTTTGCTTTTAAAATAAAGCTAGTATAAACTTTTTTTACTACTAATAAAACCTAGACCTTAGTATTAAAGCTAGTTAATAAAACTTTAGTGCCTTTTTTTGCCCTTCTTGCCCCCTTTGCTTTCTTTGCTTCCCTTGCTACCTTTACTATTTTTATTACCTTTTTTGCGCTATAAAGCCTTTAGCTATAAAAAGTTTAGCTATAATAATAAGATCCTTAGTATTGCAAACTTTATTATAGTTTTTTATTAAAATAAATTATAATATAAGTTAAAAGTTATAACCTTTTAGTAGTAGGTTTTAAATTTTTTAATTTATAAAGCTTTACTTAATATAACTACTTAATTTTAAAGCCTGCTTTTTAGCTAAACTATAAATAGCTTTTAAATATATAATAAAAGGTTATTAAATGCAATATTTACTTTTATATACTAAAAAAGAAAATTTATTAAGCTTTATAAGCATAATTTATAAATAAGTTAAGTTTATTTTAATTTTTTTTTATATATTATAAAAGTAAAGCAGTTTATACTGCTTTTATATTATATATACATGCTAAAATATAAGCTAAAAAATAAAGTTATTTACTTAACTTAAATAACTTATAGCGTAGTAGTACTACAAAGTTAATAGCTTTAAAGCAAAAGTAATATACTTAGTAAATAAGTTACCTAGCTACTTTTTTTATAAGTATTTATACTTTACTTTTTTTTTACTTTTTATAAATAAATTTTTATATTTAAAAATAGCTTTACTTATAAATTTTTAAATAATACGTTTAAAAGTAAAAAGGTTGCTATAGCTATTATTAAAGTAAATTTTTAAAAACTTATACAATAACTTTAAAAATAACATAGTTTATACTTTTTAATTATAATATTTATAAATAAAGCAATTTAGCTATTGCCTTTAAAATAAAAAGTAGGTCTTTTGTAAATAATATATTATAAGTTTTTAATTTAAGCTAAATTTATATAAAATATATTTTTATACTATATTAAAATCTTGCTTAGTACTTATATAAACTATATATAACTAATATATAAATAAACTAATAAAAAATTCTATAAAGCAAAAAGTTAAAAAAAGTAAATTTAGCACTTTAAAGTAAAGCGTTTAAAAAAGCTAACTATTAATAGTTAATACTATAAAGTAATAAATTATAGTTTTTAAGCATATTGTTTTTAGCTTTATTTTTAGCTAAATTAAGCAGTTAACTTGTTATAGCTTTGTTTTTAGCTTTATTTTTAGCTAAATTAAGCAGTTAACTTATTATAGCTTTGTTTTTAGCTTTATTTTTAACTTTATTTTTAGCTTTATTTAATATTTTTTGCTTTTTAATTTACTTTTTACTAGTTTAGTATATAACGTTTTTATTAATATAAAAAATACATATTTATTATTATAAATTACTAAAAAATTTACTATTGTTAGCAATATCTTTAAATTGCTTATTAAAGTTACTTATTAAAACACTAAAAGCTAAAATATTAAAGTTAGTAGCAAACGCTACTAAATAGTTAAAAGCTTATAAAAACATAAAAGTAGTTTTATTTAAAAAAAAGTATAAAAGTAATTATAAAAGTATTACTTAGCTTTATATAAATAAAGCTTGTAAAGTTAAGCAGTAGTATATAATAGCAGTTAGTTTTATAAGTTAAGTTAACAGCAATAATTTATAAAAGCTTTTTTTATATAGCTTTATATTAAAAGTAAGTTTAAATAATACCTTTTACTTATATAGATTGTTTTTTTTAATATAATATAAAATAAAATATTAAGTTTAATTTTTTTAAAGCACTATATAAAAGCTTGTATAGCTAAATAGCTGTTTAGCATTTAAAGCTAATTATAAATAATTTAGTTAAAAATATTTTATAGTTTAATTAATTAAGCTAAAAAGCTAGACTTAAAAAAAGCTAAAATATTAAAAAGCTTTATACTTATAATAACTAACTTTTTTATATACTATATATATATTTAAAAAAAAAAATAATAATAAACCTAAGTAGTAAAAAAAGTAGTAAAGTAGTTATATATATTATAGCTAAGCTTAAATACTTATTTTTAATTAGTGCTAGCGCAAGCTTTAATTTAACTTTTTAAAAAGCAATTATTTTTAACTATAGCTATATTTTATATATAGTGCCTTTTTGCTAGCTAATAAGTATTATAATAGTAAGCTATAATATAAGTTATATAGGTTTATATTAGCAAAGTACCTAGCTTATAGCAATTTTAAGCTTAGTAGTAAATAATTACAAATTTGTTATAATAAGTAAAGTTTTAAAGTAAGTTATATAAAGTTTATATATTAAGTACTAAGGCCTTACTATATAAACTACTTTTAAGTAAGTTTTAAATTAGCGACTTTAATTTAATACTTATTTTTAAACCTAAATAAAAGCTAAAAAATAAGTATTTTAGTTTAAAATAGTTAATTTATAGTGTTATAAGCTTAAAAAAGTAAAAGTATAAAAGTAAAAGTAAGTAAACGTATAAAGGTAAAGGTAAGTAAAAGTATAAAAGTAAAGGTATAAAGGTAAAAGTATATAAAGGTATAAAGGCTAGTAGACTTTTTAGTTAAATTGTAAGTAAAATATATTTAATTAAGTATAGCGTAGGCAGTAGGCAAATTAATACTAATAATAGTAGTAAAAAAGCGTTTAATAATGCCTATATTAATTAAGCTATAACTAAAGCTAAAAAAACATAATACTTATATTAAAAATAAGTAATTCTTAGTATTAAAAGTAGCTTATAAAGTATATATAAAAGTATAAAAGTAAAGGTATAAGTAAAAGTATAAGTAAAAGTATAAGTAAAAGTATAAAGTAAAAGTAGTAGTGTAAATTAATTAGTAATATTAAATAAAAGTAGTGTTATAAGTAAAGTAGTTGCTAAATTAAAAAAAGTAAAAATTTATATATAGTATAGCTAATTTTAGTAGAGCAAACATAGGATCTATTTCTTGTTATTAAATAGCTAGCAGCTAAAAGTAGGTTATAGGTGCCCTTTTAGTAATTTTATAAGTGCTCTCTTAATACCTCTCTTTTTTTAATAGCTTTTTTTTTAAAAATTATATATGCTTAAAAAAGTTGTTTTATTTAATAAAACATTTTAAAAAAAATAAACTTTTTTAGCTTTACTTTTATATATAGTAAAAATATTAAATAACTTAATTAAAGCACTTAGTTAATTTGCTTTTTTAGTAATAATAATGTTAGCTTATTAAGCTTTATAATAAACTTTTTAAATAATATTATAAATAAAAATTATAAAAGCGTTATTATATAGTATAGCTTATATTGTTTTATTATTAGCTAAACTAATTAAAAATATACTAAAAAAGCTAAAATTAATACTATATTTATAACTAAATAATATAGTACTTTTAAAGTAAGTAAAGCTAAAGCTAGCAATATTTAAAAATAAGCTTTTTTAAATATTAAGCACTATATTAAAAATATTTTCTTAAAGCATGCTATAAAAAGCAACGTTATAATTTATAATTAAAGTAATATTTTAATTATAATAAAATAAGTTAAACTTATTATTATTATTATTATTAGCTACTTTTTAAATAGTTATTTAATAAAGCTTTATTATGCTATTTGCTAGCTTTAAAAATAAGCAAATAGTAGCTAGTTTTTTAATACGTTAACAACTTTAAATAGCTATAATAAAAACTAGTTTTTAATAAATACTATTAAAATTATAATTTTTATTTTTTAAACTATATATTATATATAAAGTAGTTATTTTAATAATATAAAAATATATTTATTTTAATAATAAAATTTATATTTAAAAGCAAAAAAAAAAAATATATATTGCTTTAAAATAATATATAATAAAAAATTAATAGTTTATTTAGTAAGCTATACTTTAGCTTTAATAATACTAGTATAGCTAACTTTATTAATATTATTATTATAGCTTTTTTAAATAAAACTAGTTTATTAAACTAATAAAGCGTGCTTTAAAATATATATTTTAATAATAAAGCTTGCTTGCGTACTAGTATTAATAACTTTTATAATAAGCTTGCTTTACTTTTTTATGCTTATAATAATAGTAATTTTAAAGCAAGTTTAAATATAATTAATAATTATATATTACTTTAAAGCTATAAAAAATACTTAAAATAAGGTTAGCTTTAAATTAAAGCTTTAAGCGCTTAGTTAAATATTATTTTATAAAATATTAAAAGCAACTATTATAATATTAATATAAAAATAGCTACTTATTTTAATTGCTTATTATAATATATTTTTAATAAGCTAAAATTTAGTTTATTAAACTAAAGCTATAAAATAATTAGTTAATTTTAAAAGTATAATTATATTAAGCTGCAAGCTAAGCAGCTTGCTAAAGTTTATAGCGTTAATTAAAACTTAACTTTTACTTTTTTAGCTAAACTAATATTTAATATTTTTAAGCGCTATATAAATAGTTTTTTTACTTTTAATTATAGTATTTTAAATAATATAGCTAACTTAATAAATTAATATATTAGCATAGCTTAGTACTTTAAAAATTATATTTTTAAATATAATATTAACTTTTTTAAAAAGCAGCTTATTAATTTTAATATTTTATAACTATTAAGCTTTTATATAAATATTAAGCGCTTGCTTTATATTAGCTTTTTTATTTTTAAGTATATTTTTTATAGTAGTAAAAAGTAAATTAAATATTTTAACTTTTAAAGCAACTAGTTAAATATTTAATTATAGCAAAATATTTTTATTTTTTAAGTAAAAACTTTTATAAGCTTTTAATAAAAATAAACTTATATAAAAAGTAGCTTATATTAATTAATAGCAAACATTTTAATAGCTATTTTATTATTACTTTTTTAATTTTTTTTATAACTTTTATATTGTAATAGTTAATAAATGTAGCTACTAGTACAGAGACTAATATACTTTTATATTTAGGATTTAATCTAAACGTAAAGAAAAAAAAACTAAGATATATAGCTTAGTATTGTTTATACTTATTTATGTTTTTTTTATTTTAGGTATTTATTATAGCTCTTGCTATAAAAATACTTTTATTTGCAACTAGCTTATTTTGTTACTTAAAGCCCTAACGAAAAGGTAGTAATAAGTAGTTATAGTAGGTTTTTTTTATTTTTAATTTAAAACCTTTACTTATATAGCTTTGCAACCTTTATACTTTTTTATTATTACAATCTTTTTTTTACAAAGAAGCAAACTTGTTTTAAGTTATATAAGTAAAAAAAAAAAAAAAACTTTTTACTTTAATTATAAACTAAATAAGTAGTTTTTAGAACTAGCACTTTTAAGTAAAGCAAGGTTGCTTTTAGTATACGTAGTAGCTTAAGGTAATAAAAGCTTTAAATTTTTAGTTTTTTACTGCTATGCTATAGCTAGTTTTAAAAAGTAAGCGCTAATTTTTTTTTATATTAGTTATGCTAGCTTTTAAGTAATTTTTAAGTTTTTTAAAAGCTTTTAATTATAAGGGTAGCTTTATTAAAATTTAAATATTTATATTTATTAAATATTTAGTTTTTTGTTTTTTTTTTTAGCTTTTTTTTATTTATAACGTTTTATTTAGTTATTACTTTATAAGAGTAGTTTATTGTTGTTAAGATAAGGTTTAATAAATTTTTTTTTTTTAGTAGCGTATAGCTACTTAATTAGTTGTTTTAAAGGTTTAGGTTTTTTTAAATACGCTTTATAATATTAATATAATTTAAAAAAAGCATATTTTAAATTAAAAGCGAAGTACTAGGTATTATTTAAATTTTAACTTTTTTATAATACTTAGTAGTATAGTTTTTTATATTAAATATAAAAACTAAGGACTTTTTTAACTTTTTATTTTTTATTGCTAATATTTTAGTTAATTTCTTTAAGTAGTTTAAGTAGTACTTAACTTAGTAATAAGTTATTAAAGTACTTATAAAGTTAATTAGCGTAGAACTATTAGTTACTTTGCTAATTAAATAGTAAATTTAAGTAATAAGTATTTTTAAATTTAGCTTTTAAAATATAATAGTGCTAATAGGTTATAAAAAAGTTTAACTTATTACTAAGTTAATTTATTTATGTTTTTATTTTTTAAATAATATATACTAAGTTACTTACTTTAAAATTAGGTTTTTTTTAATATTTATTAGCTTATATAGCTATTTGTTTTTAAGCTTTTATTACTGCTTGCTTTATAATAGTAATGTATTTATAAACTTTTAAAGCAAAATTTTAAGCTTTTTAGTGCGTTAATTATTTAGTTAGTATTAAACTGCTAAAATTTTTAGTTTTAAACTTTTAGTTATAACTTATTTTTATTAATTTTTTTATAACAACTTTTTAAAAAAATAGTTTTTTTAAAAATTTATATAGCATAAAAGCTTAAATTGTATTTATAGCTAGTAAACTTTAAAACTAATTATTTTAAAAATAGCTAATATATAGTTAAAGTTATTATTTTAAGTACTAGTTTATAATTTTAGCTTAATTAGTAGTTTGTTTATGCTTTATAGCAGCAAAATTAAGTTTAGTACTATAAATATAAGCTAACTTGTTTATAAAATTAAAAATAAATTAAAAATTTTAGTTACTAGTAAAACTTTTTAGCTATTTAAAAACTTAATAAGGTTTTTTATAATATATTTATATTATATTTTTAGCTATTATTATATTTTTATAAGCAATTATTTATAATAGTTTAAAAAAGCTATTAATAATTATTAGCGCGTTATTATAACTATGCTTATTATAAAAAAAGCTTTTAAAGTTTAAAACTAAATATTGCTAAAAATATTTTAGTACTAAAAAAAAAGTTAACTTTTTTAATATTTTGTTTTTAAGTACTTTAAAGGCTTTATATAAATAGTTAGCAACGTATTTATTTATATTTTTATATAAACTAAACTACTAATATTATTAAAATACTAGTTTGTAGGTTTTTTTATAGCTTAAATATATAGTAGTAATAAAGGTATAAGCTTTATAAATAATTTTTATTTTTAAGTTTGCTATATTAAGCACTACTAACTATTTTTTATAAAGTAATAGTTTTTTTATTATTAACTAATTTAAGTTTTTAGCTTAGGCTTAGTTTTATAACTTTTAAAAATTAAAGTGCTTTTTATTAGCTTATAAGATAGCATTAATTAATATATAACCTAATAAATTAAGCACTTTTTAATTTTTTATAACGCAAATTTTAGTTTTTTAAACAGCTAGTTAAAATAAAGCTATAGTTTTTTATTTATTTTTTTTTTCTTATTAAGTTTTTAAATCTTTTTAAAGTTATAATAAAATATTAGCTAAAGTATTTTTTGCTTTTAAATAGTAAGTAATAATAAAGTTATATTAAAATATTAACTTAGCTTATTTAGCTTGTTTTAAGTTAAGTACTTTTTTAACTATAAAGTACTTAAGTGTTAAATAATTTATTAAAATTATAAAAAGCTTTTAATTTTATAATTTAACTAGTTTTGCTTTTTAATAAAGTAAACTTTTAATAATTATAAGCATTTTTTTATTATAAACTTTATAATTTAATTTAGCTTTATATAAAGTTTTTAAATAAAAAGCTACTAGTTTTTAATTATTGTTTATAAAATCTTTTTAAAATAATATTTTAGCTGCTACTTTATTAAATATATTAGTTTTTATAAAGGTTTTAGCTTTAAAAAAAAAGTATTAAAAAATAAGTACTTTTATTAAGGTTTTTTTTAATTAGTTAAAAGCTTTTTAGTATTTTTTAGTTTACTATAGTATTAAGGTTGTAGTTATTAAGTTATTTAAAAGCTTTGCTATTTTTTTATATTTATAAATAAATTAATAATAAAAGTTATAAAAGCTAAAAAATAACTACACTTTTTTTAAGCTAGCTTTTTTTTTTTGTTATAAAAAGGGTTTTAGTTTTAAATTACTTTTACTTTGCTTAAATTTACTTTTACGCTATTAGTGCTAATAATAAATCTTAAAAACTTAGTTTTAATAACGTAAAACTTGCATTTTTTAATATTAGCTTATAGTTTTGCTTTTTTTAATTAGTTAAAAACTTAAAATATATAGTGCTTATGTTTTAGTTTTGTATTTAAATATATAAAAATATTGTTAATATAAGCAGTATAAAATATATTAAAATATTTTTAAAGCGTATTATTAATAAATTGCTAAAAGGTAGCTAGTTTGTTTATTAAACTAAAAAAAAGTACTTTAAATTTGTATATTTTATACTTTATTTAAAAAGCTATTAGGTTTTTGTTTTTTTTAACTATTTTAATATAATAAAAAGCTTGCTAAATATTAATTTTTATAAACTATTTTGCTTTAATAAGTTAAGCTAGCGTTTTATTAATTAGTAGTAAAAGGTAGCGGTTTTTTTACGTTATAGTATTTAGCTTTTAGTAGTTAATATAAAAACAAAGCAATTTATTTTCTTTTTAAGCAAACAGTACTAGTGCTGCTTAAAGAACTAAAATAGGTTTTATAAAGCTTTTTTTTAAGTTGTTTTAAATATATTTTTAATAAGTTTTTGCTTTTTTTAGCGTTATTTTATATAAAAGGTTATATTTTAAAAATTTAAGATTTTTTATTAAAATAATATAATAATTTACTTTTTTTTAACAAGGTAGCATTTTATTAAAGCTTGCTTTGCTAAATATATTAAAATATTTATAGTGTTGTTTTAGTACTATTTACTTAATTTAGTTTTAAAGTTTTTTATTATTAGCAGGCAACATTTTTTTTTGCTTATATTTAATAATTTAATTTATTTTTTTTAAGCTAGTAATACTAGCTTTTATATTATTTTGCTTAATAAATATAATAAAGGCTTTAGCTGTTAATGTTAATATTTATATTAGTTAGTGTTTATATTATTTAATATAGTTATACTTTAACTTATAAGGTTTTTAGATATTATTAAAAATTAAATATTTATATTTATTAAATATTTAGTTTTTTGTTTTTTTTTAAAGTTTGTATAGTATAAGTTTAAAAAAAATGTTGTAGTTTTTTTTGTTAAAGATCTGCTTTATTTAATTATAACCTTGCTAGGTCTAATTAGCGCCTAAGTTTTTTTTTTAAGCTTATAGTAATTTTAAGATTATAATTAGTTTAATTAGTTTATTTTATTTTTTAACTTTAAAATTAGCTAGTTTAGCTAGCATATTTTCTAACTTATAAATTTATTATTAAATTTAGGTAATAACTTTATTTAGTTTAGCTATATGTTTATTTTATTGTTGCTTATTTTTTATATTTATTAACCTTTTTTTTTTATAATATTTTTAGTAGCAAAAAGATTTTAAATTAAGTTTTTAGCTTTATTTATAAAAATTTTAAAAGATTAGTAGTTAAGTTTTTATTTAGTTAAAAAAAGCATTTAGCGTTGTTTTAAGTTTATAAGAACGTTATAATAATAAAAAAACTTTTTTTTAATAATTTTATTATATTTTATGTTAATAATTAAAAATAAAGTATTTTTAATAATATGCTTTTATATATATAGGTAGGCTTAAAAGCCTTAATTTATAGCCTATACTGCTTTTTTATTATATTTAGCAACTTTTATAAGTTTAAAGCTTTAAATTTTATTTAAGTTTAAGTGCTTTAACACTTTTATTATAAAATTTATATTTAATAGCAAATATATGTTTGCTTTTATATTTATAAAAGCTTTAGTAGTTAAAGTATATTTATTATTTATTAATATATAGTTAATAGTTAAAAAACTTTTTTTAAAAAGGGTTTTTAAAAAGTTAAAAAAAATGTTTTAATAAGTATTTATACTTAAAGCTAATATAATAAGTAGCTTAAAATAGAAAGCTAGTTTTTTTAAGCTTAGTTTTTTGCTTTTTTAAGTATAAAAGTGTTTTTTATTACTTTTATTATAATAAAATTAATATAAATAAAGTTTAATTAGTTAAAATAAGACTTTTTTAAATAATTACTGCTTTAATAATTTTAAGTATAATAAGTAAAATATTATTTTTTAAATATTAATAGTTTTGCTTGCTTAAAAAAAAGTTTAGCGTAAATTTTAATATTTTTAGCTTTTATATTTAAATAAAAAATCTTATAGTGTTTATTTTTTGTACTTTATTTAGCAAATTAAGTTAAAGTAAATTATAAAGTAGTTAGTTAACTAGCTTTTGCTTTTTTTTTTTTAATACTAACTTTAAAGTTAAAAAATATTTTAGTTTTTATTTTTTTTTATTTAAAAAGTTTTTATATTGTTAATAGTTAAATATTTAAGCATATTTACAATATTTAAAAAAAGTTACTAAAAAGTTTACTTTTTTTAATAAGCAAGGTATATTTAGTTAGTTTAGTAGCTTATTATATATATTATTTTTAAACTTAAATAATAAAACGCAAGCTTAACTAGCTTACTTAGTAAATTTAATTTTAAAGTTGCTAAATTTATTATTATTGCTTATATAAAGGTTTTAGTATTTAATCTAAGCTATTTTATATTTGTTTAAGTTATAATATTGCTAATAAAAGTAATATAGTACTTTTTTTAACGTTTTTAAAAGCAGCTCCTAACTATTTTTTGCTATAATAAACAATATTAATTTTTTAGCTACTAATTTGCTTATATAACTAGTAATATAAGTAATCTTATTATAGTTATTAATAAAGTAATTTAAATTAAGCTATAGCTTTTTTTTAAAAAATATATACTAATATTTAAAATAAACTTTTACTTTATTTTTAGCTTTATTATTAATAAAAATAAGTAAAGAATTTATTTTAATAAATTACTTAGTACTATTTATTAACTTAAAAGTTAAAGTACTTTGTTAGCTTTTTTAAGTTAAATTAGTTATAGCAGTTGCTATTAAAACAATTTATTTTTTTAAAGTATTATTTATTTTTTTTAACTTTTAAGCTTTATTTTTTTAAGCACTAGCAATATTAAAGTTTATAGTTTTTTTTATATTTATTAAACCGGTTTTATTTTAAGCCGCAGTTTTTAATTTAATAGCTTATGCTTATAAAATTTAAACATTTTAATTAATTATTTTTAATATATAATATTATTTTTTAATAATTTTAAAATATACAGTGCTTATTAATAATTAATGCTTAAATTTTTAAAATATAGCTACAAAGTGCTTTGTTGCTAATTAACTAAACTTTTTTTTAGTTAGCAAACTATTAAATAAATTAAAAGCATTTTATTTATTTAATATAACAGCTTAAAAAAAGACAGCTAAGGCTTTTTTAGCATTTAAAAAGTATACTATATTAGTTTTTACTTAGATTTAGAAATTAGCTTTAATTTTAAGCATTGTTAATTAGTATTAGTTTTATTTTTAAATTTTATTTTTAGCTATATTAAATAAAAAGAATTTTAAAGTAATAAGTAGTAAATTAATATTAAGTTTTTTTTTTTAGCCTTATTATTTTAACCTTTTATAAAAAAAAGTTTTAAGTTTTATAACAACTAGCTAAATTTTACAAACTATTACTATACTATACTATTATATTTTAGTTCTTTTTTTTTTAGTTAAAAGTAATATATAGTACCTAGGTTAAATTAAACCTAGCAGCAAGCTTTAGCTACTATATAGTTAATATTTAAAAAGCAAACTTTTTTTAGCATGTTGTTAATAAAAGTTTTTTATTTAGTAGGTTATAAAAAACTAAATATTTAATAAATTAAGTTTAATTAAATCTATTTAGTTTAACGTATTAAATAAATAAAGTATTGTATTTTTTAAAAAAATAATTAAAGTTTTTTTAAACAGTAATAAAGCAACGTTTAAATTATAATAGTTAATAAATATAGCTACTAGTATAAAAACTAATATACCTTTATATTTAAAATTTAATTTAAACATAAAGAAAAAAAAACTAAAATATATAGCTTAGTATTGTTTATACCTATTTATATTTTCTTTATTTTAAATATTTACTATAGCTCTTGCTATAAAAATACCTTTATTTGCAACTAGCTTATTTCGTTACTTAAAGCCCTAACAGGAAGGTGGTAATAAGTAGTTATAGTAAGTCCCTTCTATTTTTAATTCAGGACCCTTACTTATATAGCTTTACAACCCCTATACCCCTTTACCGTTATATATATTATTAAAGTTAATAATAATAAAATAAATAAACTTTTAAGTTTAGTTTATATAAATATAGCTTTTACTTTTATATATAAATAAGTTATTATTTTAATATAAAGCTTTAATTATATTTATATTATTAATATAAGTAAAAAGTTTAATATTAGTAACGCTTTTTATAACTAAAGCGTTTTATTAAATTTAAGTATTAGCTATTTATATTAGTTAAATATACTTTATTTATATTTATTATATTACTTTAAAAGCTACGTTTTATAAAATTAAATTAAATTTTTTAAGTTTATAGTATACTAAAAAATAAAAATTATAATTATTAGCTAAGTTGTTTTTTTAAATATAGTATAATACTTTAATTTTAATACTTTTATACTTTTAGCTAAATATAATAATATTATTAAGCAAAGCAATATATTAAATATACTTAAGCAAGCGCTTTTTTTAAAGTGCTATAAGCTATTAAAATATATAATTTTATTTTTATTAAAGTTATATACTTTTAAATAGTTTTATTATAAATAAAAGTTTTTTAAATATATTTAATACTTATAACTAAGTACGTTTTAATTTAAGCAGCTTTAATAACTTTTTTATTTTTATTTACTATAGCTATTTTATTAATTTATTAAATATATTATAGCCTATATACTTTGCTAATTATAATTAATAAAAAGCTATAAAGCTAGTTAATATATTATTTTTTATTATTTTTTTATAATAACTTTTAGCTAACTTATTATAATTTTAATGTTTTAAAAATATAAAGTAAAATTGTTTATAATAATAATAAGCTTTTATTTTATAATAGTTACTAGCTAGCTATTAACTATAGCTATACTTTTTACTTATTAAGCGTTTTATTAATTTTTAAGCTAAGTTATAATAGCTTTAATAAAATATAAATAAAAAAGCTTAAACTTTTTTTAAACAAGCTAAAAAAAAATTTACTTTACTTTTAATATTTTTAAAAGCAAAATTTGTTTATAACCTAAAAATTAAGCTTATTATAAAAGTTTTTATAAGTAAGTTATTTAAAGTTATTAAATTTTAGTTAATAAAAAAATAGCTTAAATTATAAAGTTAAATATTTTTTATAAAAAGCTTTAAACTATAATATTATTAAAATATAGTTTATTATAAGCTTTAATATTTTAATAAAAAAAACATTGCTAAAAGTATTTATATAAGCTTTTAATATTATTTTATTAAAATATTTTTTTATAGTTATAAAGTATAGCAATAGTAAAAAGCTTTTGCTTAAAATTATTAAAATAAAAATAATGCTTTATAGCACTATAAGGAATATTTTAGTTTATATAATGTTTTTAAAAAAAATTAACTACTTATAAACTTTATAAGTTAAAGCTTATTAAAGCAATAGTTAAATATAAGCTTTTAAAGTTATATAATAATTATTAAAGTAATAAAAAACCTTTTTAAGCTAGTTTGTTGCTTTAGTACTATTAAAAAAAAAGTTAAAATGCTTTAAAAAGTTAAAGTAAGTTATATATTATTAAAAAACATAAAGGTTATATAAAAAAGTAGTAAAATAGTTAATAAAAATTAAAATTAAGTTTTTATAGCTTATAATTAAAGTATTAAAAGCAAAAGTTAAAATAAGTTTTTAAATAAAAAATAATAGTAAAGTAAAAGTTTTAGCTAACTTAAAAGCTTTAAGCTTTAAGTTAATAATAAAAAGTAAAATAACGCTAGCTAAGTATAAGCAAATAGTTAAAAATATAGCTTTTTAAATAAAAACAAAGTTTAATAAACTGCTTTAATATTATTTTAAAGCAAAAAGTTTAAATAATATAAAGTAGTAGCTTAAATTATAGTTTTTATTTATAAAACTATAAAGTTTTATAAAAAACAACATATTAAATAAAAAAACTATATAAAATAATATAAGCTAAAATAATAAAATATAAATATATTTAAAAGCTAGTATTAATTAAAATAAAATATAATAAAAAAGTATTAGCTAGTATTTATATTTAGTTAAAAATTAAAAAGTCCTTGCTTAGGCAAGCTATTAATTTTTAAAGTTTTTATTAAAAGTTTAATTTTTAAATTATTTTAGTTTTTAATTATTAGCTTATATATATATAGCTTTAAATATAGCAAACCTTTTTTATACTTTATAAAATATATTACCTTTTTTTATTTATTATAGCATTTAAATTCTTTTAGTTTTTTAGTTTTTTTAGTTTTTTAGCTACTTATTTTTTAGTTTCTTTTAGTTTTTTAGCTATTTATATTTTAGTTTTTTTTAGTTTTTTATATTTTTAAATCTTTTAAATTACTATTAAAAGTATTTTTTAAGTTATAGTTTTATAGCTTTATTAAACTAAAAGTAGTAAGCTAGCTAAGTTATATTTTATAGTTTTAGCTTTATAGCTTAATTTATATAGCTTTTATTACTTAGTTTTAAATTATAATAACTTAGCTATTTTTTAAAACTTTTTTATAACATGTTATTTTTATATTAAAGCTTTTAGCTAATTCTTATAGTTTTTAAAATTTAAAGTAAGCTAATATTTTATTTTTATTTTTTTAATTAAATTATTAATAATTATAAAAACGTATTATATTTTTAGCTTAAATACGTTTATATATATAAGCATATTATTAATTTCTAGCTTTTTATTTTTTATATATAGTTTGCTTTATAAAAAAAGCTTTTATAAGTTTTATATTTAAAAAAAATTATTATTATAAAACAAATTAAAAAAAATTAAAAATTACTTTAACTTTATACTAAAAACAGTTTAGCTAAAGTAAACATATTAACTAGGTTTTAAAGGCTTTGCATTAATTATAACTTTATAAAAGTATTTTAAAAAGCAGAACTTAATATATTATATATATAATAAATAGCTAGGTATTTAAGTTTAAAAAGTAATATAAAATAATAGCTATATATATAAAAATAAAAAATAAGCTAGTCCTTTTTAGTTTTATAGCTACTTTATAATATAAAGCATAATAAGCATATATGCTAATTATATTATAATATAAAAAAAGTAAAATTAAGCTAGCTTTTTTAATTTTATAACTACTTTATTATATAAGAACATAATAAGCTTATATATTAATTATATTATAATATACTAAGTATATATTTATAAAAGTATATATTAAGTATATATTTATAACTAGATTATATTAACTTTATTTTTCTAGTATTTACTTTATTAAAAAGAATATAATTTATATTAATATAATTAATATAGTTAATAAAATTAAAAGTATTAAAAGAGTTTTTAATATATTTAATATATTTTTAAAGGTTTTTTTATAAATTTAAGCATATAATATTAAAGTTTTACTTTTTATTTAACTTATAAAATAAAATTAATAGTTTTTAAAAACAATATTTTATTTTTAATATATTAAATTTTATTATTATTTATTTATTAATATATATACTTATAATATATAAATAGTTATATTTAAAAAATTTATAAGTTTATAAAAAGATTTTTATAAATACTTTTAATTATATTAAAAATACTTTAAGTTTTTTAAATACTTATAATTATAAGCTAGTTATTAATTTTACTATTATTAAGTTATTAAAGCTATATAACTTAAATAACCTTATTTATAAAATTAATATACTTTTATATTTTTATAATTTAAGCTTTTAATTTAAACCTTTTATTTTAAATATAAAAAGCCTTTTAAAATAAGTTAATATAACTTTTAAAATTAATTTTAAAAAGCTAAATTATTATATTTATTATATTTTAATAATAATAATAAATATTTAAAATATTTAAATATTAAAACTTTATAATTAATAAAAAATATATAATTATTTATATTATATATTTATAAATTATTTATTTTTATTATAAACTTTTTTTATATTAAATAAGTTAAAAAATAGCCTTAAAAAGGTATTTTCTTTTAAAACCATTTTTATTATACCTATATTCTTTTTACTAATAAACATTACATTAATTTATCTAGTCTAATAACCTATAGGTTCTAATACATATTAACGCAAGATCGGCACGACCATGGTTCGAAGCTCTTGTCCCCAAGCAGCTAATGAAATGCCATCGGCACGAGAGAAGGCCATCGGCACGAGAGAAGGCCATCGACATACATCGGTTGCACATTGCGCAATCTAGCCGTAGCGGCGTCGTTGCACGCCAGGATAGAAGTCAATCCACATCTGTAACAGTGGGCAGTATAGGCGGCCTGACTGCTCAGCCACTGCCTTTTCCCCGTACACTTGGTGCGTAATGGCACAGGCGGTCCTGAGGACTTCTGGGCAGTGAGTGACTTTTATTGCATATATATGGTCGACTGTCAAGCTCATCCCTCGCAGGGCGAGAGGCCCTCACGGATCCCCGCCGTTCGTGCTATCGAGGGCAGCGGTAGCCTCAGTCTCCGCCGCGGCTACCTTGGTGGACGCATTCATCAGCGCCTCGTGGCTAGGGAACTGAACTATGATGTCCGGTCTTCCATTACGAGACGCCAAGGGTCTGGGCATAGTCCACTCCGGCCTGGACGCAGCCCCTTCCGGGTAATTCTTTTTCTCGGTCACTTTTCGTTTCTGTTGCTTCGTTATCGCTTCCTCCCTCGCTTTATCTTCCGCCTTGCGCTTTTCCTCCGCCACCCATCCGGAAATCTCGTCCCTGGCTGTTCCGGGCGAGTGCAAGTACCGTAGCAAATAGCCCTGTATTTGGGCGGGTGAAAAAGTTTCGGCAGGGACCTCGTCGGCAAACTGGGAAGCAAGCATTTGCAAGTCATCGTCGACCTCGCCTAGTTGCACCCCTACGTCTTTTTGGGCGGTGTTCAACTGGGGTCTTCCAGCCATTGCATCGACACCGCCCGAAACTTGTCTGCGTGTTCTGTCAAACCTTCCCGTGTTCATCATTCGCATGAACATCTGTTCGGCACCCTGCGCAGATATGTAGCCCATGCGGATCTTGACATCTATACGGCCCGGCCGCACGAGGGCGTCGTCGAGCTGCTCGGGGTGGTTGGTGGTCATGATGACGATGCGACCTTCCTGTGAGTCAACACCATCCAGGACATTGAGCAGGCTAGAGAGCGAACACTTGTTCGCACTACGAGGACGCCGGGGGTGTGGTACTTGCCCACTCGTTTCCTCGTCTTCGCCCCGCTTCAATCCGGCGGCGTCAATGTCCTCGAGTAACACGAGGCACCGGGCGGGCAGCGTGGAAAAGAGGTGCTCCAAGTCCCCATCTGTATGACACCAATCATTTCATCAGCTGGGGGTCTCTCATTACCAAGGAAGATACATGGAGGAAAAGTAAAAGTTACGTACCGAACAGGGTAGCGATGTTAACCATGTAAAGGTCAAGCCCGAATTTCCCAGCGAGGGCGAGCGAGAGTGAAGATTTGCCGCAGCCCGGGGGGCCATAGAGTAGATAGCCTCTTCGGTAAGGGATTCCCTGCTCACTATAGAAACGCCGTCTCTCCGGGTCGAGATATTCCTCCAGGTCGCTTATGAGATCATCCTTAACGGCATGTCCCAGGTGTATGGTGTCAAGAGACCGGACCGGCTTAACTGCGGAGAGTTCCCACTGAGCATCTCTACAGCTCCGTATCGTGACGGATGTGCGTCTGTTCTCTTCAGCCATCTTGCGGCAGGTCTCGAGCATGGCCTGGATGGGTGCCGTGGACCAACCCAAGCAGGTAATTGTTACACTTTCTTTATAATCGCCGCTAGGAACCGGGCCGTAGTAATCGTAGACCGGGGTGATGCCGCTGGGTGGGAACATGGCCTTGGAACTGTGCTTGTCGTTACGCAAGACGCCGAACAGATTCTTGCCGTAGAAAAACCACGTCGTTTTGAAAGCGGGCACGTACTTGATCTTACTGGTCCCTTTTGTTTCCGGTGCACTAGGCTGTGGCGGCCTTGCGCGCCACGACGGCCTTCCCGGAAACGAAGGGTGTTTCGGGGGGGCCCTAGCGTCTGATAGAGTTTGTGCCGTGAATTCCTTGACGAAACGGCGCTGGGATTCCCGCGTGGCTAGCCAACTAAATACTTGCAAGTACAGCTCATCTGTAGCCCTAATAGTAACGGACGAGGTGAAGAAGACTCGGACGTAGTGACGAAGAATGCTGAAAATATCGACCAGGTTGGGGATGATGGTAGTCCCGAGTCCCCAGACAGACCAGAGGGTCAGTGCCTGGCTTGCACCACTCGAACCGACGGCATGGTATCCTTTTTGGAAGAGGCGGCGCATGGATGAGGAGTCGGCCCCAGCTAAACCTAACAGCGGACCACGTCGAGTGGTGGCGCCGTCAGCGTGAAATGGTTGGACCATGCTGAAGGGATCTGCTGTTGGATAATGTCATAAAGAGTAGTGCTAGGTAAGGTAGTCCCTACAGTAATCCGGAGTCCCACGGAAACCTGGGGATATATACAATATGAGTCGTGGACGGCGGATGAGCATGAGCCCCGACCGAAGGCAAGGAAGACCCGAGAAGATAGACCAGGGCATCACCGTCTTGTCGAGTGCCTCTTTCAACTTCTAGGCGACCATGGTAGCCTTGCCGCCTACTGGTACCGGGTGAGTGTTGGTTGACCAGTAACCAATACAAGTGGTGAGTAGCTAATTGGACGAGTCGGTATGGGTGCCTAATTGTTTAACAGATGTTGGTGAACCAGAAGATGTGTGGTGTCGGTTGCACCATGGGTTACACCATGGGTTGCACCATGGCGCGTTTGAATCACGGAGGGTAGTTGAACTACAGAAACCGAGGGCATGTAATTGGCCAATTCTTGCAGCTCCCTATTTAACCAAAACTCTGGTATCAAAACTTACAGATTAGGTTGTAGGTCTTTGCAAGGGATCAGTCACTTAACTGTTTTAGCTACGATTTATAACGCGCTCTATTTGCAACAATCCTTTCTTTTAAACTATGTTTTTAAACTTACTTATAAAATTAATAAAAAATCGTACAATTAAAAAACTAGGAAATATAGATTTAATAAGGGTTAAATATTATTATATATAAATATTATAACTTTATATTACTTTTTAAAGTATAGTATATTAATTAAAAATTATAATTTTTAAAACACTTTTTATTTAAGTTTTTATTTATAGCAAATATTAAAAAGGTTATAAAAAATAAACTAACTTATTTTAGCTTTTATATAAAATCTTTTATATTTATAAATAGGTTTACTTATATAGTAAAGCTTATATTAACTATATAAAAACATTAAAAAATAAGTATAATTATAAATATATATATATATAAGTTTTAAAATTAGTAAAGATAATATATTAATTTATTATATAACTTTAATTTATTTAAAAAACAATTTAACTTTATTTATAAAAAAGAATTTAAATTTTTATTTAATTTAATTATAATTGCTAATTTTTATAAAGTACTTTTTAGCCTTTTTTATTATTATTATTTTTATTATTATTATTATTAATAATAATAGCAATAGTATTAAAATTTATAAAGTATATATAGCAAAGTTTATAAAACTAATAAAAATATAATATATAATTACTATTTTAATAGTTTTTAATATAATACTAGTTATAAAAAAGTAAGGAAAATTATACTATAAATTATATTTATTTATATAAAAAAACGTAAGTAGCTTGCTATAAAATTATATAAACATTATATAATAATAGCTTTTATATTAAATAAGCTTTATAAAAAAATTAATGTTTATATTAAAAAGTATAATATTAGCAATAATCTTAATATTTTAATTAAATAAATATAAGGATATTAGCTTTATTATTTTATAAATAAAAAGTTTATAAATTATAAAGTATATAAAAGTAAATAATAAATATTAACATATAAAAATCAATAAAAGTAGTAATAATAAGCAATAAAAAACTAATATATAGCTTATTAAGCTATTATTAACTAATTATTTAATTAATAATTTATTTTATTATATAATAATTAAAATAACCTTAATATAGCTAGTAACTTAATTTATTAAAAACAATATTATTATTTAAAATAGCTTATAAATATATATAATAACTTTACTTAAAAGGCTTATTAGCTACTAAGCTAAAAATAAATATATAATTAGTACTTTAATTATTAAAGCAAAGTTTTTATATTAGCTTAAACAATATAAAAGGTATATTTTAAGCTAGGTTATTTATAAGTTTAATATTAACTTAAAAACTAAGTATATTACTATTTAATATAAAAACTAATAAATAATTAAACTAGTTATAAATAATATTACTATATTAAAAACAATATTATAATATATAAGTTTTTATAATTACTAGTTATAATAAAAAATAAAAAATAAAACGCTTTAAACTGTTTAAATATTTATAAATTTAATAATAGTAAATAATTTTATAAAGTTATTAATATATAAAAAGTAGTTAAGTCTTTTATAGTAAGTTAGCTTTTAAAATACTTTTACTAATTACTATAAAATATATAAATTAAATAAAAATTAAATAAAATAATTAAAAATATTATAGTTATAATTATAAAGCTTTATATAATAATATTTTAAAGCTTTACTTTTAATTATAAAATAGTTTAATAAGTTTGTTCTTTTAAAATAATATATACATAAACTAATAAGTTATAAAAAATAAAATTTATATAATAATTATATAATAAAAGAAATTATAAGTAAAATAAAAACTATTATAAAAGTTTTTTTTATTTATTTAATATAAAAAAACTTTATAATAAAAAAATGCCTTTTTATATATTATAATAATATAATTATATATTTTAACTATATTACTAAGTTTAATAATTATTTAAAAAAAAACACTAATAAAATTATTAATAAAGCACTTAAATTTACTTTTAGCTAATTAAACAGCTTAAAAATAATTAAAAGCAATTTTTTTAATATTAACCTTTTTATTATATATAGCTATATAAATATTACTTTATAAAAAATAAAAAAGCTAAAAATAAAACAAAAAAAATAGAAAAAAACACTATTTATATTAAATAATATTATTTTATATACTAAGCGCTTTAAGTATATAAGGTAATATGTTTATATTATAAATAATAAATCTTAAAGCAAGTAACTTTATATATATTATAATAAAGTTATAAGTGCTTTTTTAATAATTCTCTTTTATTAAGTTTATTTAGCGCTTATAAAGTATATATAAGGTAAAGTATATACTTAGCAAGTTACGTTTTTAATAAAAAGGAAAAAATCTTTACTTTTTTAAGTAAAGGTTTTTTTTCTTTTAAATAAAGGTATATATAGTGCTTAGCCTAGCTACTTAATAAACTTACCTTTTACTACTATATAATATAATTAAATTTTAACCTAGTTTTTAAATAGGTTAATAGGTTAGGTAGCAAGGCTAAGATATTAAGCGCAAGATTTTATTAGTTTAGTTAACTTCTTATATAAATTCTCTAAGTACTTTACTATGCTAAGGGACCTATTTGCAAGTAGACCCTAGACCTATACTACCTTTGAAATGCGCACCTTACCTCGCATACACCTCGTATGGTAGATGCAAGGCTATTCTTTCCAGATTCCCGGGACAGACTGCTTAGGACTCAGGAGGCTCGGCCCAGCCCAGACTAGCCTAACATAACGCAACACTCTCCAAGTCTACCAGGTAGTCACCAACCTAGATTATCTAAGGTAGGAATTGGAACTTGTACATTAGTAGGGGAAGAAATGGCATCCTGCAATACCAGACTTGCCTGGCAAGTCACAGTTGCCCCCGTCTCATGTCTCATGTCTCATCTGCACGTAGAAGTCTGGGTATCGTCACAAAAGCAACTTATTCAACCCCCAAGCCACACACTTCTTCTGTCTAACGAAACCTGGGTGTTTATTGCTTCCTGGCTTCGGAAGGACAAGGTTAAAACCTCCTGTAGCCTCCTCTTATTGTCAGAACACCTATGAATTGCCCAAATGGTTTTGTTATTGAGCTCTCGTGGCCCTATTTCTTCCGTAGGAGGACTCGAGTTCAGAACCAGTGGGCACAGCTACTAGGTTTGGTAATGCCATAGTAGAGACACCGCTGCTAGTTCACGTCTGTATGTAACAATGCAGCTACTAATCAGAGACAATGTAATGAGCATCATGTTTCAAATCGTACAAATGTTGCGTGGAGCAGACAAACTGACAGAACCGGACCTATGAAATGTTTAAGAAACCCCTCCAGATTCCGCTACCACATTAAACTCTATAGGACCCCCCCCCCCCCCCCCCCTTTAGCGTGTGCCAGCTTGCCTCAGGACACAGTAGTCCATCAGACAGAGGCTTCATCTATGATTTCTCATTCTTCTTTCCTTTGTAAAGGTATCTATATGTGGATTTGTTAGTCTAACAACGCAAAGATGGCCATGATGCAAAAGCAACCAACTCACCCGCCAAGTGTAGCTTCAAAGAGCCCTACCCCAAACACGACACCAGCACCTACGCCAATGTTTTTCCATGTTAATCGTCCCCTCTCATAGAGACCGAGTGCCTTATAGCCTAGATAGACGCTGGCACCAACAACCGCAGCCAGGTTTGTTGCAATAATGGCAGTGCTAGCCCCGTCGCTCAGGCTACCAAAGTATCTTGTGAGGAAGCTGTCGGCTTTGCGTGCTTTAGTTGCGCTCTTCTTCTTGCCGTAATCGGCTTCGGCGCGTGCTCGAGCTGCAGCATCTTCCATCTCTCTCCGGATGGCCTGGGTCTCAGTCTGCACATCCTGCTCCAGGTAGTCGGAGGGAACAGTGCGAACAGATGGGGTATCGACATCGATGAGGGATGATGTACTGGCTGTCTCGGAGGTGACAATTTGGGGAGGTTGGGGGGCCGCGGCCTACAACAATTGAAAGCCATAGTTAGCCACGTGTTTCTTCACCTCCCCCTAAGCGCTTGCCATCTTTGCCCCGGGGGAGGGAGATCAAGTTGGAATGCGACAAAAAACAGTGGTAAGGCATACCTCTTCGGGCGTCTGTTTTGGGCCAGATGCAGCTACGTCAGCGTACGACACTGTGATAAAGGCGTGTGTCAGTAGACATTGCTCTGCTGCATATGATACTTTTGGCTGCGGAACTAATGAAGTGGCTTACTTTTGCTTGAGCGCGCTATGTTGATGGGGAGACAGGATACAGGTGACGCTGCTGAAAGGTCTGGGTAGGTTAACTATCAGGTGTGGTGGCTAGTCGCAGCGGTGAACAAGGCAGTAAATATGCTTCCAGTGATGAACTGATTAAGAGAAATGGAGGAATACGCAACGCAGCGCGATATAAATATGGTGTGGCTTTGCCTTTACGCTCGGAGACAACATGTGATGTAGGGGATTAGATAGGGTCAACAGCAAGTAGAGGAGCTAGACTAGGCCTTGGCCAGAAGCTTCCCCCAAACTTCTATCCATACGATTCCGACCAAGACCTATTGTGTGACGTCAGGTGTGCCCTATAATGTATTTGCTAGGTACTACTACATAAGTTCTAGGATAGGTAGGTACTCCTTAAAGCTACTTGTACTGTTTTAGTTTGTCCTTTAATAGGAAAAATACAAGTTAAGACAAAATAATGCCTTTACGTGTACTAGTGAGCTAGAGGACAACTTTTTACGCCTATGTATATACTTATATACCTACATGGATTAGGTAGTTAGTATATATATAGATCCGCTAGTTAAAAGGATAAGTAGACTATATAAAATAAAGGTACTAATATATAAAAAACAATATAAAATAATTAAAAGTAGGTACTAAGTATAGTATTTATTTATATTTTATATATTTTAAACTTTTAAATATTTTTTTTTGTTTTACTTTATATATAATATATTAATAAGTTTTTTATACTAATTAATATAAGTTTATATACTTTAATTAATATATTAAACTATGTTAGCACTATAAAATTAAAAGTATAAATATATATTTGCATAGCTTTATAATAAGTAAATAATTATTTTTAAAATTTTTAAAATTATTAAAAAATTTTTATTTTTTATTAATTTAATAATACTAATTATGTTTATAATATAGCTAATATAAACTATATAAGTAGTAGTAATAGTAAAAGTACTAATAATATTAATAATAATAAAGTTGCTTTTAAAGTTAATAGTACTAATATAACTTTTAGCTACTAGCTTAACATTTTACTATTAAAAAAATATATAAAAAATATTTAAATTGCTTTTAATTTTAAAAAAATAAAAGCAAAGCTTAATTAATACTTTAACTTTATTTATAAAGTAGTAAATAAGTAATAAAAACTTATTATAAAAAAGTAAATAAAGTTATAAAAACAGTATATAAATATAATTATAACTTAAAATAATATTAAATATTTATTAAATATTTTAATTTATATTTTTAACTTTGCTTAAAAAAAATAATATATTTATAAAAACTTTATTAATAAAAAATATAAAAAGCTTTAAAGCATAATAAGTAGTATTATAATAAATATTAAGCATTTTAATAAAGTAGCAAATAGCTTTAACTTATATATTAATAAACTTGCTTATTATAAAAAAGCTACTATATATAAAGTAAACAACTTTAAATATAGCTTTAAAAAAGTAGCTAAAAAAACTGCTTAAGTATATAATTAAGCTTAATAAGTTAAAAAAGCTATATTTAACTAAATTATATTTATTAACTTTAACTTTTATAGCTAAAAGTACGCTATAAAAGCTTTATTACTTATTTAAAACTAAAATACTATAAGTAATAATATAGCTTAAAGCTAAAGTTAATATATAGTTAATATAATAACTACTATAGCACTGCTATACTAAATTTAAACTTAAACTAAACTAGCTTTAAGATTTTATTTAAAAAGTAAAAAAAATATATAAAATGCTTACTATTTATTTTTAGCTAAAAGTACTTTAATATTAAATATTAGCTTTAAAAATAGTATTAATATTAAATTTATAATATTTTAGTACTTTTAAAAGCTTGCTAGCACGTTAACTAAAATATAGCTGCTAAATAATACTTTAAATTTTTATAAAAACTAAAGTATTAATTATATAGCAACACTATAAAAAGCAGCTATTAAAGCAATATTTTTAAATGCTTTTTTTTAAGCTAACTTATTATATTTTAAGTTATATAAAGTAAAAAATAAAGTTATTATTTTATTATAGTTATGCTTAGTTTATACTAATTAAATAGTTTTTTTAAAGCTTTAAAAAATCTAGTACTAGTTATAATAAGTGCTAGTACTATATTAATTATAAGCAACTTATATTATAATAAAAATAAATAATAACTTTAAAGCATTAGTAAACTTTTTATACTATTAAAACGTTTTTAAGTAAATTAATTTACTTAAAAGTATAATATAAATTATAAGTAATAATAATATATTATATAAGCTATTTATTTTGTTTATAAACTTTATATATAAGTTTAATAAAACTATAGTTATTTTTATATAGTATATAAAAAAAGCATTTTTTAGCTTATTATTAAATATAATATATATATTATAAACTTAAAAAGTTATTTATAATAAAATTTATAATAAGTTATTTTTTATTTAAGTATACTTTTGCTTAATAATACGTATACTTAATAATAGCTAAATAGTTAAAAAATAGTATATTAAGCAAAGCTTATAGCTTATATAAACGCTAAATTAACTATATATAAGCTTAATATAATTAAAAAACTTTTATTTATACTAAACGTAATAAATATAATAAATACTTATTTAAGCTATATTAATAATAATAATAACTTAATAAAAAAACTTTAATTAACTATTTTTAACTTTTAATATAATAACTATAATATAAGTTATATTTATAAAAAAACTAATAATATAAAAAAAATTTTATAGCTAAAAGTAAATAATTAACATATTATAATTATAATAAAAAAAGCTATATAATAGCTAATTATAAGTTTAAAAAAAATATAATAAAATATTTATATAAAGCTGCTAAAATGTTAAGCTTATAAAAAAAAGCTAAGTAGTAACTATTAAAAATATAATATATAAGCAAGCTTATAAGCTTATAAGTAGCTAAAAACTATATAAAAAAACTTATTTTAATAGCTATTAAGCTAATAAGCTAAATAATAAAAAAAGTAAAAGCAGTATTATGCTAAAATAATAGCTTAATAGTAATAAAAAGCATAATATTTTTAAACAAGCTATTATAGTAATAAACAACTAATAAAACAGCTTTATTTTATTAGTTTAATAAAATAAAGGTATAAATAAACTATAACTAAAATAAAAAAAGTTATATAATAATTATTTTAATTATTATAATATTTTTAAAACTATGCTTAGTAGTAAAAGCGCTTTTATAATATTTTTTAACTATAAATATATTTATTATTACGTTTTTAAAAGCTTTATAGCATAGCTAAAGCTTTATAACTTTTAGCATAAAAACTAAATATATAAAGTAAAAAGTTAAAGCTTATAAGTAATAAAAAACTATAAAATTAAAGCAAAATAAATTAATATAAATAATTATAAATTAAATAAATAAATAGTAACTAGTAGCGTAGTACTAAATAGTACGTTTTTTAGTAAATTAACTATTAGCAAGCAAAAGTTTTATAAGTAAAATAGTATATTTATAATATATAGCTAACTTAAAATTATTATATTTATAAACTTTAAAAGCAAGCTTATAATAATACTAATATATAATATTATAGCTATAAGCTTAAAATTAGCTTATTTAAATATTTTAAAGCTAATTTAAATAAGTATAACTTATATGCTAAGCATTATAAAGCTAGTAATAAAAGTTAAGTAGTATAAAGCAATGCTTTAAAACTTTAAGATCTAGGTATTATTAAACTAGTATATAAAAAAAATTTTAAGCTTATTTAATTTTAAAAAATAATATATAAATATTATAGCTAAAACTAAATATTATATTAATATTAGTAATAATATATTTATTAAGCTATTGCTATAAAAATATAGCTTTTTATAAAAACGTACGCTTTATAACTTTATTAAAGCTTACTTTAGTATTTATATTTAAAAAAGTAAAAGTTTATAAAAATTATTAGTGCTTTTAACTTTAAAAAAAGCTTTAAAAGCTACTATACTAAATAAAAACTTTTTTAAATATAATAAAAAAGTTATATAGCATATATGCTATAATTTTTAAAAAGTTAATAAATAAACTAAAAAGTATATATACTTGCTTTTAAATGCGCAAAATAAAGTCTAGTATGCTATTAGCTACTAATAGTATATTTTTATTAACTTAAAAAATAGCTTTTAATATATTAAAGTTTATAAAAAAAACTATAAAAAAACTATATTTATAATACTTTTTAATATTTATAAGTAGCTTATTATATTGTTTAAGCTATATAATATACTTATAACGTTTTAAGCGCTAATTTAAAAAATACTTAAAAAGTATTATAAGTAATTTGCTAGCTTTTTAAATAATATTTATATTTAAAAAAATTTAATTAAATAACTTTATAAACGCTACTATAAAGTATTTGCTTGCTTTATAAAATATAAAATAATAATTAATATATAAAAGTACTTTATATTTATTTATAAAAGCGTTTTTTAAGCTTTTATATATTTGCTAATAAAATTAAAGCTAATTTAGCTAAAGTATTTATAATGCTTAAATATTTAATACTATAAATTATAACTAAAATCTAAGTATTTATAAATGCTATAAAATACTTTAAGCACTTTATATATTGCTTTATATATTATTTAGCACTTTTAACTACTTTTTTAAGTAGCTTAAAAAACGTACTAATAATATTGTTATTAAAAGTATAAAAAATATAATATAAAATTTGCATAGCTATTATTATAATGCTTATAATTTAAAATTTTAACTAGCAACTTTTATTTATTATTAACTTTAATTTAAGTAGCCTATATATTAAAGCTTGCTTAATATAGCTTTATTCATATAATATAAAATTATTACTATACTTTATAGCTTATTACTTTAAAAAGCTTATAAAAACGTAGTTTTAATACTTTATATAAAAATGTAAACTTTTTACTATTATATTTAGCTTATAATATTAGCATTACTAAGTTAAAAGCAGTAATATAATAGTTTAAATAAACTATTAATTATTAACGTTTATTTAAATAAAAGTAAAGCAACTTATATAAATAATTTAATTTTTTAACGCTATAAAATACTATAAAGTTTAAATAATATATAAGCTAAGTAAAGTAAATATATTAGCTAACTAGCTATTAAAGCTTAAAAAAGCTATAGCTAATAATAAAATAGCACTAAAAGTAACGTTATTATAGCAACTTAATAAATTTAATTTATAAGCTATTTTTAAGCATATTTAGCATAGCTTAAATTTACTTAAAAATATTAACTTTAAATAAAGCTATAAGCACTTTATAATATATAAAAAACGCTTTTATAAAGTATAGCACTTTTAACGCATTTTTAGCAAGCTTTTATATATTATAAGCATTGTAAGCTAAGCAATATTACTACTTAAAATATTTAAATTTAAAAATTTAATATAAAAAAGTTATAAATTATATAAATATTTTAACTATTTAAATATTAGCATTTTAACTTATAAAATAAGCAAAGTTTTTTAGCATTTTAAAATAGTTTTTATTATATAGCAAGTTATAGTAAAATATACTTTATATTAACTTATAAAGCTGCTAATAACTTAATTATTTAACTTATAGCTAATTATTTTATTAGCGCTGCTTATAAAGTAAGTAATAAACTATATATATATAAGCAACTAAAATATACTTATTTATATTAAATATGCTATATTATAAATAAAAGCAAAAATTATACTAAGTATAAGATTTATTAATATTAAACCTTTAATAATAAAAATAAGCTATACTTTTAAATTTTTAAAAAAATAAATTTATAATAATAGCGTTAGCTTTATAAATATAAAATTAATAAAATAGTATAAATTTAATAAGTTTATTTTTAAGCTTATAACGTTGCTATATTTATAAAGCAATAATAAAGTTAAAAAAGTTAATAAAAACTTTAAAAAAATTATATTTTATAAAGCTATAATAAACTAATATTATAACTTACTTACTTTATTTATTTTTATAGTATAAATATATAATTAAGTACTTAAGCTTAATAGCTATAATAATTATTTTTTTTATTTAGTACTAAGCTGCTTTAAAATATAAACATTATAAAATATACTAAATATACTTATAAATTAACTAAAAAAAAAAAGTAAAAAGCATAAAAAAAGCTAGCGCTTTATTATAAAGTACTAATAGTACGCTAGTAATATAATAGCATAATAGCGTTTTAAAACTAAATTTAAGCTTACTTATAAAAAAAAAAGGTTTAATTTACATTTATAGCACTAAAAATTAAATATTATAAGTATAGTAATAAGCATATAAAGCTAAACTTTTTTATAATAGCTTTTAAATAATTATTAGTTACTATTTAAGCAATATATACTAACTTTAAAGCTTAAAAAGCATAATATTAATAAATAAGTATAATAGTACTAACTTATTTTTAGCATACTTAAAAAATAGCTACTTTATAAAAAGCTTATAATATATAAATAAAACAATACTATAGCAAAATAAAAAAAAACTATTAACGCTAACTAAAATTAACTAAAGTAATTAAAGTAGTAGTAAAGTTTATAATAATAGTAAAAAATATAAAAGCATAATTAAAAACAATTATGCTAGCAAAAAAAGTAATATAAATTTGCTAGTTAAAAAAATAAGTAAACTATATAAAATAAAAGTATTAATATATAAAAAATAATATAAAATAATTAAAAGTAAGTACTAAGTATAATATCTACTTACATTTTATATATTTTAAACTTTTAAATACTTCTTTTTTATTTTACTTTATATATAATATATTAATAGGTTTTCTATACTAGTTAACACAAGTTTACGTACTTTAATTAGTATATTAAACCACATTAGCACCATAAGACCAGAAGCACATGTGTACATATAAGTATTATATGCAACTCAGTCTTTAGTAATCAGGTTTAAGTTAGAATAGATTGTTAACTATAATCTGCACATCATTTATATATGTACACATACCTCTTACAAGTACAACTTGAAGACCAAGTTTGCAATATATTATCAGTTTACTTGAGTACACGGCCTAAGATATGCTAAAGACACCTGGAGATGACAGCCCTGGTCAATACCTAGGAAAAATAAAAGAGGTTTATGCGTTATCTCATATGCATTATATATACATGGCTCGCAAGGTAGTACAGAGCACCTGCAGGTGCCTTGTATTTAGACAACCCAAATCGCCTTATTAAATTCTATACAATACACTGGTGAAAGCTCGTCGCATCTGAAGCAGGGTACATGATTTTACAGGTCTAAGGGTCCCAATAGCTTAGGGGTTTGTTGCTGAAGGAGGCACCGCATCTTTAGGCTTACTCCGGTCTCCTTGAGTGGTGCCTGTAGCTGGCTCTGATGACTGTCCAGTAGGAGATGGTGTGGCCTCGACACCACCTTCAGAGTCGTCTCTAGCTAGGGCATTTTCTGGTACTTGATCACCGCCGGCGTTTCCGTCGTCATCACCTAGCTCCTCCCCATAGACTTCAGGATGTAACCTGAAGCAATCTTGCATATGCCTATTTCACTGTCAGTGGCCAGGGAACGGATTAGCCCTGAAACTTGTCGGGGACATACTGGAATTTGTCTATGCAGTCCATCCCTTTCGGCTCTTCCTTTGAATATACAAAGCAACTAAATGCGTCCTTGAACTCCTCGCCGCAAGGGCCATGAGCCATACCGCCTAGACAGGGGCAATCCCAATTGATCTCGCCCGTTTCGGGATTGAAGGCACCTTGCTGGGCGGCCTCCTCCTCTAAAGCCTCGGGACTTCCATCTTCTAAAGGTTGTTGAGTAATGGCTTCGTCTGTTTTCACAGGCGCGTTCGGTGGGGTTGTATCGGCTAATGCGGCGGTCTCAACCTCAGGGGCGGTTTTTGATTCTAGAGCGGCAGTTTTACGCAAGCGGGCTTCGGCTTCCTTGCGCTTCTCTGCGACTACTGCCTCGACGGTAGGGAGATCGTCATCGGAGAATTGAGGCGGGGGCTGCAACGTCTTGACTGTTGAAATGACCCGTCAGCTTATCAATTCCGCTGGCGCTCAAGATGGGTGCCAAAAGCGGCGCATCGCATACGCTGTGGTTCTTCCGCAAATACGGAACTCGTGTTATACCAATAAACAGCACCGACAGCCAACCCCCATCGCAATGCCGAACTCTTCCAGGTCCTTCTTTGGCCGGCTGCAGAGGTTGTAGAAGCGAATCGACGGCCGGCGGTCGTGAAAGAGGATTGACAAAGGGGGGTTAAGATCCGTGGTGCGGATCTCAGAGCTGATTTGTACATGTTGTATGAGGAGAAGACAAGGGAATTAAGCGCTTGAAGGGGACAAAAGGAACGGATGCCTATGAGGAAAGATAGCAACGACAAGGTATGTGGAGTAGGTGATGAAGCTTGGTTTGGTTGGTAAGCAGTTTACTCGCTTGCATTTCCATCGGGAAATTTTTCGATGTTTCCGGCCGGCTGGTCGTATGTAATGTCTATTACAAGTAGATGTATGTACCTATATACATGTATATCATGGTACCTACATGTAGGTAAGTACATATATATAGCTTGCTAGACCTATTACAGTAGACCAGGGTAGTAAGTAATGCTGTATTATTATGTACATACCTAGTATATACACATACTATACCGGTTTAAAGCGCTTATACCTGCTTACTTTTTTAACTAATTTAAATTAATAGTAAGCTTTTATTAAATATAAAAGTAATATTAGGTTATTTTTAAGTTTATTATTACTATTTAAAGTATATATATAAACTAAAATTAATTTATTTATTATTTTTTAAAAGATTATATTTATATTATATTAAATAAGTATAATATTATTATTTTAATTTTATTATTTAAGTATAAATTAAAATATTATAAACATTATATATATAAAAGTATATTTAATTAAATCTTTATTTAATAACTTTTTAACTTTATTTTTAATAATATAAAAGTAATTTTATAACTTATATTTATTTAAAACTTCAAGTTTTATATTTTATTAAAAGTTTTTATATTTAAAGGTTATAAACTAATAAAGTAAATTAATTATAATATATAGTTTATTATTTAATTTACTTAATAATAAAAATATTAAATTATACTTAAGTTATATAATAAAATAAAAATATTTTTAAAATTTTGCTTATATAAATAGGTTTATTTATATTATTATAATATAATAAAGTATTTATAATATTATAATTTTATTATAAAAGGTTTATAAATAAACCTATATATATTTATAAACCTATATAAAACTTAAGTTTTTAAATAAATATATTAGCAAATGTTTAAATCTTAAAGCATGATTTACTACTTACTTATATAAGATCTAGGAAATTTAGGTTATTTTAAGGGTATATACACGTACTTATAAATAATACCTAAGGCTACTTATATTACCTAGTATATAAATCTTTAGGTATAGTTACTCTTTACTAAAAACAAGCAAAACTAAACTTTTTTTTAAATTTATAATTGCAATAACTTTGTTAATTTATAAGATATAAGGCTATAGGTAGCTTTAATATATTAAATATACTATAATAAACATAAATAAAAAAAGAAATATTTAATACTTATTTTATTTATTTAATTATACATGTTTTAAGTTTTTGCTAAAAAAGTAAGTAAGTATATTTTTTAATAGTTAAATTAAAAAAGTAGGTATATATTAAGTACCTATATAATATAAAAGCTATTAATAGCTGTTATATACCTTTATTTTTAATAGATATTAGACCATGTTGTTGTTATGTTATGTATTCTTAAACATGTTGAGTTTTAGTGTAAAACATCGTGGTGCTCGTTTCTAATGGGTCCCCACTGTACATGCCTCTTGTAATGTATTCACGAGTAGATACATAGACAAAGCATTCTTGTTTACACCTATCTATATTGACTGCCAACTGTAAAGCTTTATTACCTACCTGCATGGCATCTGAACAGTTTAGCTCTCTCGACTTGGCCGTTTTTGCCCCGCCTCACAAAAATTGCTGCGTTTCATCCCAACATGATACCTACATCGGCAGAACCGAGGTTTATAGAGTGGCGCCCTATCAGGCAATTACTTGGATACTCCGGCGATGAGTTCGATCTTATCATATTGCATCAGCCCATTCAGGACCGCCATCTGTTCAGGGATATATGGCGCTCAGGTGCGGTGATCTCATGTTTACTCGCTGTATTTTATTGCCGTTGCCGTCCCGTGCAGTCCCAAAGTTAATAGATAGCTACTATAGCCAAGTCCAAGATAGCTGCAGATGGCGGCGCAAATGAAATCTACAGACTCTCCAAGAGCACAAACTCTAGAGCCGTGGGAAGCTCCCGCGGTCTCGTCGAATCGGCGGACCCATACGTGAGTCAGAGGCTGAAATGGAGTGAAGGAAAAGCTAACAGCGTGGATTTTCATGTCCACAGACAAGCCTCGACACGATCATAGGCGATCTAGACTCACTATCTGATGAGGCGCGCGCATATTTTAGCCACACTCATATTATCCACGAGCCGGACCAATACTCCACCGACTTTACCAAGGCTGTACGGTATTCTCGCCGAGAGTCTCCCGGCCGGGACCTCGTCTGTTTAGGCGGCTTGGGCGGACGTGTGGACCAAGGTCTCAGCCAACTACACCATCTGTACATGTTCCAAACGTCTCCAACCTATGCCGAGGGCCGTATGTATCTCCTCTCTGAGGAATCATTATCTTTCTTGCTCAAGGGCGGCCGGCGACATCGAATATGGGTGCGTGAGCCATGTGCCGAAGCGGAGGATACCCCCGCTCAGATCCGGAGCGAGCTTTTCTCTAGATATGTCGGCATCGTCCCTCTAGCTGGACCTGCCGTTATCTCAACAAGGGGACTCGAGTGGGATGTGCAGGATTGGCCTACAGCCTTCGGAACTCAGATGAGCACCAGCAACCATGTTTTACCGGGGACTGAGGCCGTAGAAATCCAGACAGATAACGATGTGTTATTCACGATAGCACTGAAACAAGAAATCAAGAAGCGGCAAGATGCATAATGCCTTGGTATCGCCGGTGCCGCGTCGTCATCCCAGCAAGACACCCGGATGTCCACGAAGCTTTTCCTTGTACACACAATGACGGTCATGTATGATTGCCCCTGAAATAAGTGTTGAAAGAGGGCATTGGGGGCGTATACGCCCTCCTTTGGTGGGACACCGTACCTACTCTCTGACCGTGGGCCTCGAAGGATTGGCTTGTTTCAGGTATTGAGCGCTTTCCTACGGTAGCGGCGGATCGTTTACGCCGACCTTACATGAAGGCCGAAGTGCTGATATTTAGAGTTTAAAGCCGTTGTATACACATTGGTGAGGTAGTGGCATCGCCAAATGGAATAGCATGATGTACAATACCTACGAGGCCATCGCTAATTTTCCGTTTCTTGCCCTGTACAAAGACTGCCGCTGCGCCATACTCCGCGCTATACATAAAAATGATCCCAGACACGTTGAAAAGCCCAAAATGCAAGCGACAATGCAACTCCCAAATTCTCTCAAGTTACCGCAGGTTTTCAGTCCATTACCCTCGTCTCCAGCTTGTTTTACACCTTTCCGATAAATCCCAGCACTACTTCTTCTTTATCGCCGCAAGAAATGCAAAACCAACCAACAGAAGCCAAAAAACGTTATGACACCAGCCCAGAAAATCCATTTGTCCTGCTTGGCCCTCCTCTCGATCATGCGAATTGTGTCCCCACTGATGCCAAGGGTGTTTGCGACACTATAGAGCCGACGCTGGGTATTCTTGAGCATGTCTCGTTGGGTACCGAGATCGCCCAGCACAGCCTGGCCGCGGGCTATATAGTCATCGAGGGCGAGATTAGTGCTGGCGAAGAAGTTTTGCTCACGCATGGCGTGGGCCTCGCGTGTATAGTCACCACTGCCCATGTTCAGCTGGCCACCGCCGACTACTCCTCCGCTACCGTACCGGTTTGTCGGGATCGTGTCGGGCGAGGTGGTTGTGGCTTGGTGCGCGTAGGGGTTCTCGGGAGTGGATGACGTAAAGGGCCGGCGTCCGAGAAGCTCGGCACGGTTTTGGTCGTGGGCGGCATCGTCGCGACGATTTTTCAGCTTATCAAGTTGCGTACGAAACTCGGCAAGCTCAGCGCGGAAATTGCGCATGCGTTCGTGGGCTTTCTCTTGCTTAGCCGGATTGAGCTCCTGTTTTGCCAAGTTCGAGTACTCATCCAGAGTACGAGAGAATGCTGTAAGGGAGGCCGAAAGCGAGCCTAATGCGGCAGGGGTAGGGGCGCCATCGAGCGACGAGAGGCTGACCAGGTCGCGCTTGATCGAAGTAGATTGTTTTAACGCCGAGTTAAACTGAGTATTCTAGAAGGACCAAACAAATTAGAGAGAGGCCAAGGGTGCCCGAGGCAAGAACGTAGATGAGGTCTTGTTACCATATTGGGCCGTTGAACCTCGACACCAAACAAGATGAACGAGCTAGAAGTTTAAGTTGGTGACAAGAGACAAATATCGTCACCCTGAGGTTCTCGGCAGACGTGATACGCGGTTTCCCAATAATATATAATAGGAAGGTAAGTACTTGACTCTATAATCAAGAAATACACGTAGGTCTACGAGTATTGTGATACCTAATATGATACCTACCTATTTAGCTGTACGTGTACATATGTACCTAGGCACGCTAGGTTACATGCATGATGTAGGTACATGATACAGTTGCTAGAGAGAATTGTTAGGGGTAGACACCTATACCCTGTCTCCACCCGTGCACACCTGGCGACCAGTCTGTGCTGCACTCCCGTACCGCGACCCGCAGTGACCAGTAAACTGTAAATTTACAGCAAATTAACAGTTGGCAAATATAGCCGCGTCGACCTAAATAAATACGTAAAAGACTATTAGTTAATTTAAACTATTTATTTAGTATAAGCGTTTTTTTATTTTTTAACGTATATTATTTTATTTGTTAATATGTGCTAGCATTAATATAAGCAAATGTTTATATAAGTAGTTATTAAAATTAGAAAACATATAAAATTATAAACATATTATATTGTAATTGTAGAAAATTATAAACGGCGGCCTGTTTTAGCGTTATATTAACGTTAGATTTATTATTAAAACTAATATTAAATTTATTATTAAACTTATTAATAGAACTAATATTAAATTTATTGTTAAACTTATTAGTAAAACCAATATTAAATTTATTATTAAACTTATTATTAGACTTATTATTAAATTTAGCGTTAAATTAATATTAACTTAATATTAAATTTAATATTAAATTTAATATTAAATTTAATATTAAATTTAGTATTAAATTTAGCGTTTAGTTAATATTAAATTTAGCATTAGATTTAGTGTTTATTTAACGTTAAATTTAATATTAAATTAACGTTTACTTAATGTTAGATTTAGTATTAAATTAACGTTAGCTTAATAGTAAATTTAGCGTTAAAGTAAGTGTTAAAGTAAGCGTTAAAGTAAGCGTTAAAGTAAGCATTAAAATTTTTTAACGTTAAAAAATCTTAACGTTAACGCTTGCTATAATAAGCGCTATAATATAGGGCCTTTATAAAGTAGTTATAAGTACTTATATACTTTTTAAATTTATACTTGCTAATTATATAATAGGAGGTTGTAACGACTTTTTTTAATAGATTTTCTTGTTTACTTACTATACTTAGCAATTTATACTTTTTATATAAAACCGACGTTTTAATTTATAAATAAAACTTAATAGTTTTAATTTAAAGTATTTAAAGCGCAGGTTTAATTTTTATTGTTATTTTTATAAAAAGGTATTATATACTAAATATGTATTGTTAATTAAAGAAGTCTAATAATAACAAGGTTTTAATGTTTAAAAATTAAAAGGCTAGTTAAATAATTGTATTTAAGGCTTTTGTTTTCTTTTTGATTTTTTACTAGCGCAACTATTAAAAAAACGCAAAATTTGTTTAGCTTTATACTTTATTAATAAGTAATTAGCTAGGTTTTTAAATTAAACTAGTAATATAAGATAAAATAAAATAAATAAAGTCTAGAGTTATTATTAAGAATTCTTTTAAGTAAGCTACTTTAACTTATAATATTTTAAAGTAAAGGCTTATAATGTAAAGTACTTATTGCTAACTACATTATAAGTAAAAATGTAGTTTAAATAACTATATTGTACTACTAAGTTCTTTTAGGTATATTAAATATATTAACTTTGCTGTTTAATAATGCGTTTAGTTAATTTTTTGCGTTTTATATTAGTTTTATATTATAAAGTTATTTTAATGCTATATTAACGTTATTAAAAGTTTATATATTTATATAACTAGTGCTAAAGTCTAATAGTGTAAATACTATATATATATAAGTAAATTATAATATTAAAAAGTATATAAACAAATTTTAAAAGGTATAATATTAATATAACTATATTTATAAAGGTATAAAGATAAAAATAAAAAGTATAATATATAATAAGAATAGGTAATAAAAGTAAGTACTTTTATTTTAATATATACTTACTTATTTATTTAAGCAACTTTTTTTTATTATTTTAATAACTAATAAGTATATATAATTATTACTTAATAATTATATGCGGCCTTGTATGTAAATTTTATATTTTAGCAAAACGCGTTATTTATATTTGCTTTTTTAACTAGTAGTTAAGCAGTAAATATAGTATAGTTTGTTAACTATTTAATAACTTAAATATTGTAATAAGTATTGTTAGCTAGCAGCTTAGTAACGTTGTTAAAGGCTAACTATAAAAAGTTGTTATTAGTTTTTAATACTTTTTATTAACTTTTAAGCATTAAAGAAAAAAGCGTTAGTATTAATTAATATAATCTTTTAAGTTGTTATATTAAGCTAAAATAGCTATTTTAATATATATTAAATAAAACAAATTTTGTTATTTATATAAAGTTTTTTTAAGTAAACAGGTTTTTTTTTAGTAAATAATAGTTTATTATATAAATAACTTGTTTTTAAAGTTTATAGTAAAAGTATTAAGTTAATTGTTTTTATTTTAAATATATTAAAAGTAAGTAAATATTAATTTGTGCTTTAGTTTAAATATAATTACTATAGCTATAAAAATTAAACTATACTTTTTTATTATTTTTAAGTAATAAAGGCTAATATAAATATTTAGTTTTAATATTTATAGTTTATATTTAAATAACTTAATTATTAATAGCTTAACTAATTTTATAGCTAGGTAAAGATTTTTTATTTTTTTAATTAACTAAATAGTAATAGCGTAATTAATAGCATTTTGTTTACTTATAATAGCCCTAGTATTAGTTGCAACTATAAAAATTTAAAATGGTTTAATTAAACCCTTTATAGCAGTACTTGCTAAAGTTTAACTACGTTAATAATTAAAGGCATAAAAAATAGTATTAATAAATATTTAAAAAAGATAACAACTTTGCTTTATTTATTTATTAAATAAAAGTTAAAATTATTTTTTTATAAAGAAGTAGTTTATAGTTAGCAAAATATTTGTTTGTACGTTTTTAATAAAGACTTTAATAATAATATTAATAAGTTTAATATTAAAACTACCTTTTTAAAATAATAAAAGTAACTTAAGTTAAAAAATTGCTATAATAGTAGTAAAAAAGCTAGCTTTAATAAACTAAAGCTTGCTTTTTAGCTAGGTATAAAATAAAAGTAGTGCTATTATAAACTAGTAGCTATGCTTTGCTAATAAATATTATAATATATAATATAGCAACTAAAAAGCTTTTTAACTAAGCTAACTAAAAAATAGTTATAATATTTTAAAATATTTATTATGTTTAGTAAAGGTTAAAACTTAATTTATAATTAGTAAGTATAATATTTTTGTTAACTTTTTAAATTTTAAATATATAAAATTAGCTAGCTAGGTTTATATAATATTAAGCGTAAAGAAAATAAATATTAATGCTAAGTTTTTAAGTATAAAATTAAACTTTTTAGCTTTAGCTTTAATATGCTTTTTTATTTTAATTAAGCATATGTTTATAACGTGCTTTTATTACTAAAAAATTTTATAATAATATTTTTAGTTTTTTTTACTAAATAAATTATAGTTTATATTACTATAATTTATTAAAGTTACTTTATATATTTAGCAACCTTGCTTTACTATTAGTTGCTTAAAACTAAAGTTTTCTTGCTATTATAAAAAGTTTTTAGTTAAAATAAAAACGTAACTTAATATAAACAAAGCTTTACTATTAATAGCTATATAAAAACCTTTTTTAAGCTTTTATAGCTTTATACTAACTTATTTTTATATTTTCTTATTATTTAAAGCATAAAGGCTTAGTATTAAAAGTATAATATTTATTTAGTACAAATGCTATAACTGTTTAAATATAGTAATAAAGTAATAAACTTTTATAATAAACTTATATATTATACAGTACAATTTAAAGCTGTTTATAAAAAGTACTAAAAAAACTATAAATACTTAAGCGTTTTTTTTATTAAAAGTTTGCACTAAAGCTTTTTATAAAAACTTTTACACTTTTAGTTTACTTTTTATTAAAGTTAACTTTATAAAAAAGAAAAACTAAGTTAAACTTATATTTATTTTTTAACAAACTAAAAATTAAACGTTTAAAATCTTAAAGTTACTAAAAAGCTTAACTAAGCTTTTAAATAAATAATTAACATAAACAAAATTTAAAAAAATAATTAGGTTACCTTTATAAATAAGTATACGCTAGCTTTTAGCTAATACTTATTTATTTTTAAGTATTAAGTTAATAAGAAAGCATTTAAAATAACGCTTAAATGTTTTTAAAAAGCTTGCAATACTTTAAAAATATATAAAGGGCTTTATTTAAAAAATAATATTATTATACTTTTATTTACAATTTATATAGCTTTTTAGCTGCTTATTTTACTATACTTTATATACTTAACTAAAACAGCTTATTAAATTTAAATTAGTAAAATTAACATAATATATTAAGTAGTTATATTAATAATAACTATACTTAATAAAATTAAAAAAAAATATAAGCTAGCTATTAAAATAGTAAGCAAACTTTTTAAAAGTTGTTTAAATAAAAAAAGCCTACGCTATAAACTCCTAAAAATACTAAAGCTTATTAACTAAATAAGCTATTTTAAAAAACATTTTTTTTTAAAGCTTAAATATTAAAAGCTTATTAATATAATTAATAAAGTTAAAATAAAAAAGGTTTTAAGTTAAAGCTGCTTTAGTTTACTGCTTATATAATAATATTTTTTTAAAACAAAAAATAATTAGCGTTTACTATATAAAAAAGAAAAAAAGTTATTAATAAACAGCTTTTTTTAACATACTAATAGCAATAAGTAAAAAAACAACGTTTTTAGCAAGCTTTAAAAAAGTACTAATACTTATATATACTTAGAAAATCTTTTTTAAACTTTAATATGCTATATTACTAATGCTATTAAGTTAAGCTTAAAAACTAAGTGCTATATATAAGTTACTTAGCAAAGTTAACTTATATTAATTAAAAACAGCTTTTAACTTATTTTTAATAGTTTAAAGGGCCTATTTACTTAAAGCTAGAAAGTTTTTAAAAAGATCTTTTTTAATAGCTTAGTTAATAACATTACTATTGCTATTACTATTACTATTTATACCTACATTTATATTAAATATTTTATTATTATTATTATTAATAGCTATAATATTTTAATAATTAGCAAGTTACTATAACTTTTTTATAATAAGATTTTTTTTATTTTAAGTAGTAGGGTTTTTAAGGTTTTTAAAAGCATTTATATTAGCAAAGGAAAAGCTTGCATTATTATAAACTTAATTTAAAGTCTTGTTAAGCTTAACAAAGTTAAGTTGCTAACAAAATAAAAGTAAACATTAGCTATTTTTTATTTAAATTTAACTACTTAATTAACAAGATTATATATTATAAAATTAGTTAAAAACGCTTAAAGCATTGTTATTCTTATTATTGTTGTTATTATTGTTATTATTAGCGTTATTATTATAAACTATAGCAGTACTGTTGTCTTTTTTATTATTATCTTTGTTATTGTTTTTGTTTATTACTTTAGCACTATAACTTTTAACAATTTGCTTTTAAGCTTGTTAGGCAGCTTTTTATTTAAGCTAAGCAATAAAAGTAAAATAATTTAAACAGCGGCCTAATTTATAAAGCATTTTTATAGCTAGTAAGTATTAAAACTTAATTATAATAAGTAAAGATTATAAAAATTATACTTAAAAAAAAAGCAATACTTAGGTTAACATATAAAATAAAACGTATTAAAACCTTACTGCTTACTTATAAGTTAATCTATTTAATTTATACTTATAGCTTTTTTTAAATTATATAACTTTTTTTAAAAAAGCTGTTTTAATACTAGGTAGTACTTATTTACTTTTATTTTTATATACTTACTTTTATATAAGTATATAATAAAAATATTTTAATATATTTTTTTTAACTTATTTAAACTATATATTTATACTTATATTAAGTAATAGAAAATATATACTTACTTGCTTTAACTTTATTATTTACTTATATATTTTATAAAAATTTAAATATTTAACTTAGGTATTTAAATTATATAGACTTGCTTATATTATATAAGTTTACTTACCTTTTAAACTAATATACTTATTTAAAAATATAATTACTTAAATAGTAGTAAGTAATTAACCTTAGCTACGTTTTATTAAGTACATACTTATTAAAAAACATTTTATAAGCTACTTTAAGCTTTAAGCAACTTTAACCTACTTTACTTATTTATATAAAAAAAAAAGCAAGTAAGTATAAAGTAATACATAATATAAAGTACCTTATTATATATAAAGTATATATGCGCTATATAGCACTGTGCTGCTTAAACTTAAAAGCTAAGATCTAGCTAGTTTTAACTACTACTTAAATATAAGTGCATTTTAATATATACTAGGTTATAATAGTAATACTTATAGGTTTTAAGTTTATATTAATATATTTTTATTATATTAATTATATTATATATAAATAAAGTTAAAGCAAAAAGCAATATAGCTAAAGTAAAGAAAAACGTAATAAGCAAGTACTTTTATTTTTAACTAAAAGTACTTACTAATAATACTAAAAATTAAAAATAAATAAACATACTTTTATTAAGTTATATACTTTCTAATTTAATGCTAAAACCTTTAATATTTAAGTTACTAGCAGTACTTTTAAAAGGTTTTTTATTATTGTTATTAGCGCTTTTAACAAATAAGCTTTTTTTAGCCCTTTTAAAACCTCCGCTTTTAATACCTCCGCTTTTACTACCTTTGTTTTTACTACTATTACCTTTACTACCTTTATTTTTGCTACCGCTGCCTAAGCTACTGCTGCTTAAGCTATTATTACTTAAGCTACTTTATAAGGCAGCTTTTAAAAAAATGTCTTTATAATTAGTTAAAAAAAGGTTACTTAATAGCTTAATATGCTTATAAGACTTGCCTTAGGCCTTGTGCTTAGCTTTTTTAGCTATAGCTATAAGTATATCTTTGCAATTAGCCTTGCTTTTATAGTTAAAGGGTTCTTTATTTTTATTTTTATTTTTATTTTTTTTTTCTTTATATTTACGCTTTTTAACGCTAAAGGTCCTAACTATAGCTAGTTTGTTTTTAACTTTAAACATAACTTTGTAGCTAGCTTAAAGTACTTTGTTTACATTATTGTTGTAATTATTATTATCGTTGCTTTTAGCCCTTTTAAACTTAGATTTAGCCCTAGCTTTAGCTTTAGCTTTAGCTTTAGCTTTAGCCTTAGCTCTAGCTTTAGCCCTAGCCTTAGCCTTAGCCCTACGCCTAGCCTTTTTTTCTTTTTTATTATCTTTATTTTTATTATTATTATTATTATTATTATTATTATTATCTTTTTTTTTTTTTTTTCGTTTTTTTCTTTCTTTTTTTAGGCCCTTTTAGCCTTAGCTCTCCTAGCTTTAGCTTTACGCCTAGCTTGTGCTTTTTTGTTTTCTTCTTTTTTATTTTTATTATTTTTAGATTTAGCTTTAGCTTTAGCTCTATTTTTATTTTCTTGCTTTTTTTCTTTTTTTTTATTTTTGCTTTTATTTTTATTTTTATTACCTTTTTTTAAATCTAAGTTAAAGGGCGCATTTAGCTATATATAACTTAAAGTTAAGCTAATATTAAATTTAGCCTTTTTAGCTAAACGCTATCCCTTTTTACTAAAAGCTTTTTTAATAAAATATTAACACTTAAATAAAAGTAAATAAGGTTTTATATATTTAAACTAAGTTTAAATTAAGTATGCTACTTACTTAATACTTTTAAAGTTGCTATATAATAATATAGCAATATAATGCTAAATATATATAAATTAGGCCTTAGCTTAAATTAGGTTATTAAATATAACTATATATATATAGTGTACTAATTTAAACATTACTTATTTTTATATTTTTATAATCTAATTAGCTAACTTTTATTATAACTTTATAAATAACTTATATTAGTAATAATACTAGCTTTTGCTACTTAAAGCTTTTTTATTTATAATGTTTTTTAAGTAATTAAAAAATAAATAAAATTTGTTTTAAAACTAAAAACGCTTAATTTTGCTAAAAATAGTAATATTTAGCATTTTAACTTAAAAAATTTTTAAATTAGCTATTACTTTAGTTTTGTTAGCAACAATATAGCTTTTTAGCTATATTAAGTTATTTTATAACACTTTATATTATAGCTGCTAACTATAAGCTAATAATTAGCATTAAGCTTTTTTTTAAAGCTAAAAGTTAAAAAGAACACTAAGGCCTAAAATTTTATTTAATATTAGTTAAACTTATAACTTTTTTATTTTTTTATATAAAAAATGCTTTTAATACGCCTTTTAAAACATTTTAGTATTATGCTTATTAGCTATTTAAATGTTAGTGTTAAAAAGGCTTGCTTTTTTTTTTAACTAGCGCTTTTTTAGTATATGTTTTTTATATTATGCCTTTTTATTTTCTTCTCTTTTTTTAAAGTTTAATAGTATTGCTAGATTTTTTTAGCTTAAAGTTTAAAAAAAGCAGGTTTTATTAATTTTGCTTTATTAAAAATATTTAAAAAAGTACTAAGCTTATAAAACTACTTTTTTTAAAAAAGGTTTTTAAAAGCTTATTAAAAAGGTTATTAAGGTTAGCTGCTTTTTTTTTTTATTAGCAGGCTTTTTAGCTAGCTTGTTAGCAAGCTTGTTAGCAGGCTTGTTAGCAGGCTTATTAGCAAGCTTATTAGCAGGCTTATTGTTTTTTTTTACTTATTTTTGCTTTAGCTTTAGCTTTAGCTTTAGCTTTTGCTTATGCTTTAGCTTTAGTTTCCTTTTAAATAACTTAAACAAATTAAATAAATTAAATAACTTTTTTAACCTAAATAATTTAAACGCTTTAAACTTTAAAGTTAGCTACTTTTTTTATTTTAATAATACTAACTTTAAAGTTGCCTTAGTAACTGCTTTTTACTTTAGTATATTTTTTAGCATATTTTTTAAAGTTAGCTTTTGCTATTATATCTTTATTTTTTTTAATTTTTAAAGCAAAAAGTCTAGCTAAAACAACATTATAAAAAAGCTATTTTTAATAGCTTTATTTATTAATAAGTTAAAGTCGATTTTCTAAGCAAAAAACATTTTTAAATAACGTAATAAGTTTAATAACAAATACAAAACAATAATAAACACAAAATAAAAAAACAAGCTAAAATAAATATAAGCTTGTATTTTTATATATATATACTTAATTAAAAAAAGTTTATAATATAATACTTAAATACTTAATATACGTTTACTTACTTACTTAAATAAATACTACTTTTTTTATAAAGAAAATATTTTAATTATTTTATTTTTTAAGTACTAAAAATAAGTAAAAAAGTAAATAAGTTTAACTTTGCTTTTAATATTAAAACTTTTTTTAACAGCAGCTAAATATTTTTAAAGCAATAGTAATAAACTTAAACATAAGTTTAACGCTAAAAATAAGTTTTTAATGCTAAAAAAAAAATTTAACGCTAAAAATGAATTCTTAACGCTAAAAAGAAAATTTAATAGCAAAAATAAATTTTTAACGCTAAAAATAAAGTTTAATAATAAAAATAAAATTTAATAATAAAAATAAAATTTAATAATAAAAATAAGTTTTAACGCTAAAAAGAAAATCTAACACTAAAAAAGTAATTTAATAATATAAATAAATTTTTAATGCTAAAAAAAAAGTTTAACGCTAACTTAATACCTATTTAATACTAACTAAATAATAAATTTAACGCTAATTAACTATACTTTAAACAATAAAAGCGTTTTTAATATTAAAACTATTTATTTAACGCTAACTTAATATTACTTTAATAATAACGCAAAAATTTAACATTAAAAGTATAATTTTAACACTAATTAAATATAAGCTTAATAATAACATTTAGTTTTAACGCTAAAAAATAATTTTTAATACTAAAACAAAATTTTTAACGTTTATTTACTTTAAACAATAAAATATTTTTAAGCATTAAAATATATTAACGCTTAAAACAGCTTTTAATATATAAAATCGTTACTATTAAAAAATATTAATGCTTTAATTTATAAACTACTTATTTATAATTAAAAATCCCTTAACTATTAATTAACAGTTTAATAGATCTACTTGGTTTTAGTACGGTCCCAAGTACAAAGTCTGCCTCTGGATCTTCTTTACACTTTACACGTATATAACCTACTTATACGCTAAATTACATGCTTAATATAAAGCTTTTGTTTTGCAAAAAGGCTAAGGGCAACCCTGGCTAGCATAGGCAGCAAGGGAAGAAAGCGCAGCAATAGCAGGTCAGCAGGTCGGCACATTAGCAATTCGGTATACAATAGGCTATAGCATATGCCTTACCTTCGCGGCGGCGGCGGCGCGGCTTTGAAGAGTAGGAATATACGTAAGTGGATTTATAGTGCTAGGTAGGTACCTAAATGATTGCAGTAGAGCAAACACATGTCGACCAGATGGTTGCCGCCTGGAAGGTGGGTATAGGTTAATTTCATCCCCCCCAACCCAAACAACAACAGCAACAACTCTCTACTCGTATAAATATTTATTGTCGGGAGTCACTGTATTTACAGAGTTGCAAGTTCACAATAGATACAGATACGTTCCTGGTTGAAGTCTGTTCCTTTTTCCTTACGTGTACGTGTAGATATTGAGTATCATAGAAGCTAGGTTCTTCAGGCCTCTTAATGTTCCCGTCGTTGGCTAACCTCGTGACTTGCATTTGTCCTGATACCATGACTAATAACAGGAACTAGGAGAAGGAGAAAACATATTCACTTTTTTATACGAGTAGTAGGTATACAATACTAGCATGTCTAGGTCTAAGGTGGGCTAGCCTTACCAAGTTCCCTATCTCTCTGTCTATAAGAACTCTTTACTTATTGACTGGGAACAGTCTTGCTCTCTCAGAGTGGTAAGGCTATCAGACTTTATAAATGATATGTGTATCCGCACGCAAGATATGGCCCCTCCCTGCTTATTTATTCCAAGCCTCCAGCGCGTAATAATGTGCTCGCCTGCATACCAGTACATTGCATAAAGAGCTTGTTATGTTTTTCCATTTTCTGCACAACGCTGAGCGGCTCTGAGTTAAAGTGGTCTACATAACCTATACCTACCGTAATTGGATTTCTACATATTACTAGGTAAGGTAGATTGTGTGATTGTCGTTAGCTCAACAAGACGGAAAGTAGGTACGTAATACGTGTACTTGTAGGTCCTCCTATTCTTGGAGTATCCACGTCGTGGCTACACGTATGTGTGACTCGGTGTTTGTTTCCATTTCGATGTGTCTAATAAAGTTAGGGCTTATTTCTTGACCACTATTTAAAGACAGCTCTAGCTCGATCAATATTAGTGTCGTCTGGTTCTTCTGCAGACTTGTATTACTAATCGGGGGCCAAACTAGATTCCCAACCTACAACCGACCCGTTCCGGACCAGTTTCAGCTTTAAATTTGGACCAGGCCGGACTGGTATCTAGAGCTGAACAGGCTGAACAGGCACACAGGGGACAGGGTGGTGAATCCGTATTGTGAATGACTGGTCTACTGCTACCAAGACCGGCGGACATGGCGGTTCCCAGCCATCTCTCTGATCCCGTCCTAGTCGACGGCCATGCACAAGAATCCGGCAGGCTACAAACACCCAAAAATAGATCTAACTTGCGAAGATAATCCTGCTTCAGCAGCCCTGGGGTTTCTTGGCTTCTATCTTAGATATGCCCATTGCCGGAGTTTAGGTGAGTTAGCTGGAGAATATATATATAATGGGTAAATCTGCCTGTTTTGCGTAGACTACGACTATTTCTTGGTGCCAAACTCTTCTTATTAACTTACATTTCTCCTGGCTTGTCACTTACCTACGCCATGAAGTTGGTCACAGCTGGCTTTGCAACTCTGGTTACCTTGCTATCGGCAGTGAAAGCCACGCCGACCCATCAGTTTGATCACTTCTTCCCGGGGTGGAATAATGATGTCCAGAAGATACTGAGCGAGAACTGTTCTGATGTATATGCCGAATATCGGACAGGCAAGGTCAACTACACTTTGGGGAGACAATCACTTGTAACTCCAGTGACAGATTGTATTCTAAATGTTTTTGGCGAGACCAAGAAGGCCGAACGTAAGCAACATCTTACCTATATGTCACAGACAAGGAAACCCCCCAGTGACAAATATCTGTTTCCCCTTTTTATGATTCTTATTTCCTTCACACGATATTCTTTTTCCCCTTCATCCCGGTCCACTTATCTGCGACCAACTTGCACCAAGCTCAGACTAACACACGACAGTGGCCGTCGGTTCTCTCATCCTAGGTCTAATACCGACCATTCTACAGACAATTGGGAGCTCGACCATTGAAACGGCCCTTGTTGGAATCCGGCGGCCTTTGCTAGGTATCATGATTGCGGCCGGAAGTCCGACAGTATCGATGATGAAGACAAAGGACTTTGCAGAGGGCATTGCTACATACGTCAACGGAGATTCTTCCAGAGACATAGGCATTGACTTCCTCCGCACAAGTCGGCGGCGAGGGCTATGGGCGGCCATCATCGCCATCCTGCAATATCTCGCCGTGGCGGGCGCCTTGGGCAACGTGGGCCACCTTGCTTGGCAGTTGGGGGTGAATGCTGTTGCCGTGTTTGCCCGCGACACGATATTTGCCGTTCCATTGTGGACGGCAGGTGCTGGTATTATTCACTTCGCTGGTATCTTGGCTATACGGCTACGCACACGGCTCGTGCACGTCGAGGACAGTTATGGTGCAAAGTGGGCAAGACCCCTAGACACGAGCGTCCCGATACAACTACTTCCGTCTATATTCCATCCCACAATGAGGCTTGTGATTCGTGATATCAGCAAAGAGAAGATATATCATGCCCTCTTCTACGCGCTAACGTGGATGATCAATATCGGCATCATAGCACAGGTGTCTTTTGGCACGCTTGTCCTTTCAGGCTTGCTGTTCTTCAGCATTACCGACACGCTGATCATCGTCGCCAGATACACCCTAAGTGCTATAGTCTGCCGAGCAGTGGTGAGATTTGAGCTGGCCGGTATGCTGGTATCGATGGTGCCTTCCGAACCCCAAGGAACAGGAGCCCCGAAGGAGGCGGAACAGGCTGGACTTACAAGTACTGACTGGAAAGAAGCGCGAGAACAAGAATTGTATCTCGGGAATTGAATGCTACGCGGCCGGGGTTGGTTGAGATATTTAGTACAACTCGTCCACATCCCACACCACCCGAGACGGAAACTGGAATTTAAATTGAGTTGGTCATCTTGTTAGCCCTTTGGCCGTGTTATTGTCCGTCTTGGCCATAGAGCAACTTCCTGGCGGACTTTTACCTGGGTAGCACGGCGCAGGCAGCAGCAAATATATACATAATACTATACATACTTTTAAATGTGTTAACCGTTCCTTTTTCGACTTATCTCCAGGTTTGAAGGGCACGTGTTTATGACAAATATACTACTTACCTTAGGTAGGAGGTAGACATACCTAACCTATCTACTTGTGTATATGTGAGATGGCCTTGACAGGAATCACAAGGGGAGGAGGATGTACGGATATCTACATATATGTATCTACCATGTTTCACGTTTGGAATACCTACATATCTAGTAAATGCTTAAATCCGTACGCATATCTACAATACAGTAAATACTGTACTACGGTCAACCTATGTATTTGAGGGAGATACTCGTAGGTAATGCATCACCATTGTTATAGTACATATGGGTTGGGAGTCTTGTAAATGAGTGATATGTAGGTAGGTTAGAGATGCGTAAAACACCCAGAGTCTTTTGTTAGATCGTCCTTTACATCTTATCATTAGTACGAGTAATGATGGACAGTTTTCCCCGGATTTACATTGGCAGTCCAAGTATCCATGTAGCCAGACCTAGTGGATCTGCCGAACTACCGACCCGAAAAACGGCCATAAGGAAAGAGCCTCGGCTGAATGCGAATGCGATGAATTCTAAACAGTTAGGTTTCGGGCATCCCATGCAATCCTTTTTCTCCCTTCGCCTTCTGGACCCGTCTCTCACCTTCCGTCACGACCTTCTTGTACTTGATAACTGTCGCTTAAGCAGTGCTCAATTAGCTCTCAAATCCTGCTCACCACAGCAGACGGGACAGCAGATAAGATGGCTGCCGAACGAGTTTCCTCGCTGCTCAAGCAGTTATCACCAAATAATCCGGTGGCGGCCATGTAAGTTTCTGTCTACCCCTCCATCTAAGCCTAAGCCCACTCGGTATTTGGGAGAAGCCTGACTGAGCTGTCTATTTTATCCGCCCAATTGCAGAACATCGAAAACCCCAGATGATATTGTCATTACATTGGCGATCCGGACCCCGCTATGCAAGGGAAAGAAAGGCGGTTTCAAAGATACGAGTCTCGAGTATCTGATGTACGCTATCCTCAAGGCTACACGCGAGCGCATGGGCTTCTCGCCTGAGCTTGTGGAGGACATCACCATGGGAAATGTGCGTTAATTCTTGACCGAATCGGACAAATCGTGGGAATGTTTTCCGGCGACGAGATGGTGTAAGACTAACGATGTTGCTTGTACGTGTAGGTGTCTGATGCTAAAGCGGCGTACAAGACTCGGGCCGCAGCGCTAGCCGCTGGCTTCCCGAATACGGCGGGCGCCTCTTCGGTGAACAGATTCTGCTCCTCCGGCCTAAAGGCTGTGGCCGACGTCGCCCACTCGATCGCTCAAGGCTCCATCGAGATCGGCATTGCTGGAGGCGCGGAGTCGATGACAATAGGTGGAGACGCTTTACAGAACCCCTTCGATGAAGAAGTCCTCAAGTATAGCCAGGAAGCTCGGGACTGCATGGAACCCATGGGTTGGACCAGCGAGAACGTCGCGCGCGACTTTGGCCTGACCCGCGAGGTGATCGACGAGTATGCCGCCGAGAGTTATCGCCGCGCAGAGGCCGCGCAGAGAGCTGGCTGGTTCGACGACGAGATCGTGCCCATCACGACCAAGATCAAGGGTCCCGATGGCGAGCTGAAGACCGTCACTCTTACCAAGGATGAGGGCATCCGCCCTGGGACGACGGCCGCAGGCCTGGGCAAGATTCGCGCAGCATTCCCTCAGTGGGGCCCCATGACCACTGGCGGCAACGCCAGCCAAGTTACCGACGGCGCATCCGCTGTAGTGGTGATGAAGCGTTCCAAGGCCATCCAGCTTGGCCTGCCGGTGCTGGCCAAGTACGTCGGCTCGACCGTTGCCGGCCTGCCACCCAGAATCATGGGTATCGGTCCTACGGTCGCCATCCCCAAGCTATTAAAGCAGTACAACCTCAGCTTAGACGACTGTGATGTGGTTGAGGTCAATGAGGCGTTCGGAACCATGGCCGTCTATACGAAGGACTTCCTGAACCTGGACTGGGCCAAGATGAACCCACGCGGCGGTGCCATCGCACTCGGCCATCCGCTCGGCAGCACGGGTTCGAGACAAATTGTCACCGGTCTGAGCGAGTGCCGGCGAACGAAGAAGAAGATTTTACTAACTAGTATGTGCATTGGCACTGGCATGGGCATGGCTGGATTGTTTGTTAATGAGCAATAAGGTGTTTGCTTATCGTCTGTGGAGTAATGATATAAACTTTGCTACCTTTGTCTTTCCGGTAATTGTGGCGTTCGTAAAGTAAAGAGCATGATGCCCTCGCATATTGCATGAATATTGCCACATTTGATTATATAAGGTTTGAGCCGCCGAAGGCGCTGCATTACCCTGAAGAAGCCGTCGTACTAATTAGAGAAGCCCGCGATCACCATTGGCGTCCAAACCCCTGATATCCCGTCATACGCCAGCTACCCAAAGTCGTCGTGAACCTTAGACATTGGTACCCTCTATGCTACCCCAGTCGTGAAATACATATAGATACATATCACCCATATACCCTTTTTAGGCCTTCCAAGGCCGGGACATCAGTTGCCAACTTCATCGGGCCCCAACCACCGCACCGTGTCTCAAGCAAAATGTACCCCAACAAGTGCTAGGGCGAGAGCTAGGAGCACGTGGGCCTGGTTCTGCGCCCCCGTCCCAGTCTGAGGCTCCACGCCAGTGGCAGCACCTCCAAGGTACCACGAGCCGATATCTGTCAGTTGGCCGTCGTTGTTGAGCATGACAACGTTGGGGCCCACATTACTGTCTTCCGAGCGGAAGGCGCCGAAATAACTATATCGCGCCACGTTCTCCAGGCGATCGAGATACTCCAGAGTCGTGTTGAAGAAGGCCTGAGTGACGTCGAGATCCTGGTCGTTCAAGGCAAACTCCGTAACCCACTGAGGTTTATTAGGGAAACTGCGAAAGCACTCGTATGTCAGCTTCGTGGCCAGCGGTTTCTTTCTCCTCTTCCCCCCATTATACTACCGAGGACGTTCTTTGAAGCATTATAAGAGCAGGGGGTGGCGGGGGGATGGACGATGACGTACGCAGCCGAATATTCACCTAGGTGGCTCGCTAGGCCTTCGAAATTTCCATACCAATGGATAGTGACGAAATCGTATGTACAATTTCTCGCCTGGTCGTCGGTGCTCAAAAGTGCCGAGCATTCGGCGAGGAACTGCCGCAGCCAGGGAATGCCGCTTCGGCCTCCGGTACATGCCGGCAACCCGACTCTGACCCCCTTCTCCCGTAAAGGCGCGATGTTCCGCACCCACACCTCGGCCGCAGTCGCCGGGTCGATGCTGCTGCCTCCCGTCCCCGACGTACCGTCGGGCTCATTGAAGCCTAACACATGTTGGATGTCGCGACCGCCGTTGATGAGATCGTTGACTGAGTCAAGGAAGGACGTGTCATCAATGGCGCCCCAGAGCATCGGCACAAACTCGAAATCCTCCTGCGGCTTATCGCCGTATAAGGGCAAAGGTGCCGCTCCATAGTTGTAGTACCACGTTAAGTCCGCTCCATCCCTAACCCATATTTTATCATCGTCAATAACATGTCCGGTGCTAGTCGAAACGGACAAGAGACCGCGCTTGCTCGATTGTGTCTGGGCATCCACAACTGCCAAGGTTGCGACGAGAGGAGCAAATGATCGACGCATAGCAAAAGTTTCTCCGGAGAACGATAATCCAACGAGGGGTTGGGCACGCGCAGGGTTACCCTTCTCTGGACAAGCGCCAGTGCTACCCAGCAAAAGAAACGGTTTGGCGGGGGTTACCTAACCTTAAACTAGGTAGTACAGTACGTAGGAAGCAAGGATGGGGGCCAGCCGCCGGATAGAGCGGAGAAAGCGCAATGAAGACGAGTAGGATGGTGTATGTACGCGTTCGTAGCTTGACGACGCTCAGAATAGCAAGAATCTGCGCATCGTTCCGGGGCGACAGAGAAGTATACGAGGAGGGAAGGGAAGGGAAGGAGAGAGAAGGAAGGGGAAATCAGCCGGGCGGAGGGCTGAAGCTCAGAACACCATAAATTATATACTGGGTGTATTTATATATTTCTGACAGGTACTTTGCGGCTGGCCACGGGAATCAGCGTTGGCAATGTGTTGCGTTTGCAAGAGTTACCCGTCGGCTTGAGCGCCTCACCGGCCGCCCCTAACCTGCCCACTCGTAGGTACCTAAGTCCCAAATTTCTCAGCTGAATTAGACATGCAGGACCGGAATATCTGGATTGTGAAGCGGGTTTTCTAACGCAGCTTCTGCAGCTGCGTTCCTGGTGCCCATCCAATCGTGCCAAAATAAATAGCATATGCATTGTCAAATTAAGCCCAGACAGCGTGGCGTGTTGGCCTAGATGCCAATTTCTGTTGGACGACGGAAAGGGCAATCCGCCAGAGAATACGTACAGGCCTGCCGCGCGTTTGTCGATACTCGTAGTTATATACGGGATAAAACGCCCCTAAGGCTCTAATATGCAATACACACCAAGTAATTACCTTCAAATATCCAGATGTAGATCACCTACCTAAGTGCCATTTGCACACGTGCCTATAATGCAATGTACGATATGTGCGATAACATATTAGGTAGTAGGTATTACGATCCACTAGGTTCGGTACGTAACACTGGACAATAGAAGGGTTGAGCACTTTCCTAAGAATATAAAACCACTTCCAACTACCTTATAGAAACAACGACCTACCAGACCGTTGACCAATAAGTACCTACTCTGGGAAATGAACTAGCAGTACATTTAGCACCGATTCAACGTTTATTATATGCATGCAAAAAAAAGGAACCGGTCAATGCGTGAATAATAGTTTATTGAACTGTGCGTAGTTCATGTACATGGAGGCATAAGTCTCGATGAGCTAGCTATCTGGACTCTGAGGCGCTGGCCATATCTTGTTGGCGCAAACGACCGAGTCAAATTTATCCCTGCAGCCCTACTTCCAGTGGGGGTGCGGCATCGTGTTAATCCAAGTCCTTAGTATATTAAGCCCCGGTGTGGTGTCTGCTGTCGTATATGTGTACAGGACAAGCGGTTGGATCAGCTCTCGGTGAGATTGTATATCTTCTGGATGCTCTCGAGCATCTCTTTGTGGTTGATTTTAAGGTCCTTCAACAGTCCATCTTCAAACCCGAATACCCAGCCGTGGACGACGGGGTATTGGTTCTTGGCGTACGACTGCTGGACGGCAGCGGTCTTGATGACATTACGGCACTGCTCCTGAACGCTTAGCTCAACAAGACGGTTGTACCGGGCGGACTCGTCCGAAATGGCATCTAGCTCCTTCTCGTGGAGCCGATAGACGTCACGGATATTGCGGAGCCAAGGGTTTAATAGGCCCAGGTCCTTGGGCGTCATGGCGGCCTTCACGCCACCACAGCCGTAGTGGCCGCAGACGATTATGTGCTTGACGTGGAGATGGCATACGGCATACTCGATGACACTCATAACGTTCAGGTCGGTGTTGACCACCAGATTGGCAATGTTGCGGTGAATGAAGGCCTCGCCGGGTTGAAGGCCTGCAATCTGCTCCGCAGGGATACGAGAGTCGCTGCATCCAATCCAGAGATACTCGGGACTCTGCCCTGCACTCAGCTTAGCGAAGAAATCGGGATCCTTCTCTCGCTGCCCGGCGGCCCATGACTGGTTGTGCTCGAACAGACGGTCATGAGTCTGCTGGAGATACTGGGAAATATCTGAAGGGGACATGGTACCAGCGTTGGCGTCCTCGGCGGCTTTTTTTATGCAGTTGCTACTTCCACTATCCTTGGTTTTGTTGTTCCTGCCGAAATGGCCGCAATGACGTTGTTGAAAACTTGGAAGTCTGAGTACTGCTGAAGCGGGAACGATGTTGGGGCTTCGTCTTTTCAGGGATGCGGAGAGCAGAGGAGAAGGTGGGCTGCAGCCCACTCGGCCTCGAAAGATCCGGCCTATCATGAGGGAGTTGAGATGATGTCGAGGTAGGTAATGCCTTCTGGTGACTTCCGATGGTTTCCTTGGACATGTACAAAGTAAGTAAATCTTTTTTGTTATCTCAATCCAAGGCGCCCCGAAGAACGCTAGTGTTTCCTTGCTAGCGGAGAGAGGTACACGTAGGTACTACCTACTCGTAATACCTATCAATTTACCGCCAATTTACTGCTAACAAGTAAGTAATTACCATAACGTATATCTCTCTACAAATGCCCATCCCTCAATCTCTGTCTGTCTGCTTCCATATGCCGCCATTCCTGTAGGTATGTTACCTATTAGCTGCAGTCGCACTATTTCTCCGTGGTGCTAAATCACACCTAGTGTCTTGCTAATGGTACTCTAAATCAATCACATCAATCACCCTCAGGAAAAGGCAGGAAGCTAAGGCAACCATAAAGTTAGCGCTAGAACTTTGAGTAATGCATACATGCATACCTTACATACTTCTGAGTACCTACTTATCTACACTGACGGGAGGACGGGCACTAGAAAGTGATCTTCCTTGTCCAGTAGAGGTCGGTACCCAAAGATGTATGTGTGTACTTATTACACACCTACATGATAAGCGTACAGAGCATGGACACGTATGTACCTCCTACGTATATACCTACCTACATTAAATGAAGTAAGCAGCACCTGCTCGTATATAAAGTATACTGAAAACCTTGTTAAATCGTCTACTTGTAACTTCCGGACGTTCCTACCTAAGGCATCCCAGATGCCTCATCTCTCTTAATAGAATAACGCTTACATACCTTAGGTAAATAGGTAGGTACGAACCAAACCACAGAGGCAAGCCTGCCAAAATCTAGACTAGAAAGGTACCTATCTTAGGCAATCAGAATGAGCGGCTTTTAACAAGGTAATGGCGGCTACCTCATAGGTTAGGTGTTTGGTGCTTGGTATTGGCCGGTAACACATAACCTAGTAGGTCGCGTGTTTTCTGTAATCTTGTCGATTAAATATTAAAATTCCCATGAGGGTTACCTAACCCAGGTTGTGTTGTATACCTAAGGTAAGTCTGCTTTGCTGTACAGAATAGGCACTCGAATCTCACTCGAAACGCCTGAGATAAGCATCTGCCTTTTCCCATTCATTTTGGATGATGCGCTTCCTGCCCTCCCCCCTGACTCGGAGTTCTATTTTAAACGGCTTGGGCGCACTGGCCATGCCCGAGTCCCATGCATCCGTACGTATGTCTATACCTTCGGGGGATCCCGGTGCGATGTCGAAGCACCAGACCACCTTAGCCATCGTCAGCAACAGGCTCCTCATCGCCATATCCTGTCCAACACACACCCGCCGTCCGGCCCCAAACGTCCAGATCTGTCGCCGCGGTATGCTTCCATCACCCTGTTTGGTCGCGCCACTAGCGCCTCTCTTCGACCCGTTCGGATCCCGAAGGTAACGCGTCGGATCGAATACTCCGGGGTTCTCGAACTCGTCCGGGTCGTGGTTGATGCCCCAGATGTTCATCAGCACGGTTGTGCCAGCCGGGATGAAGAATTCACCGTAGGTGTTGTCTTGGGAGGTGGCGTGTGGTATGCCCGCGCCGATACCAGGCCGCCACCGGAGGACCTGGCATTTCTCCTGTTAGATGCAGAGACCACGCTTTGCGCGCCGGGGTTTATGACTTACCTCGAGCATACAAGCTTCAAGAAATGGGAGTTCGGCGGCAACCGCCTCTGTCGGCATTTTATCATCGCCGTAAAGGCCGTCTACCTCTTCCTGCGCCGCCTGAAGGAAGGATGGGAATGCTGCCATGGCCATCAAGAAAGCCTCGAACGTACCCGCCGTCGTTTCGGCGCCCCCTTCGAGAAGGACGCCGCCGATATGGGCCAGGTCGACATCGGTATACCCAGTCTTTTCCTGTTGACGAAGCCCATCCGCCAGGAAACATTCCTCGCCCTTACCCTGTGCCATTCTCTCTCTCACCCCGAGCAGAAGCTCGCGATATAGGGCCCGCTGCCTCTCTCCCACCGACCTTGTCATCTTCTTCCAGCCCCGCCAAGGGGTCAGGAAGTCGGGCACAAATTTCAGAAACGGAAAGATATCATAAGGTGGGACAAAGTTGGGGGCGATAACAAGAGCCCAATCGCGCTCTACTTCAAAGAAACGCTTGAGCTCGCTGCCGTCGACGTACGCTCTCCCTCGTTTTCCAAAAGCCGACGCGAGGATGATAGCGCCATGATACCGGTAGATATGCTCATGGAACCGCTCCGGTTCCACAAGCAACTCATACACTAGGCCCGGCAGGCGGTTAGTCGTCTCTTCTCAACTAGTGGTTGCGCGCGAAAACACGGGGATTATACGTGTAGTAGGTATTCGTCTGCTTCAAAACGGGCAGACGCATGAAGAGAGCGAGCAAACCAATCCCGGCCCCAGTCGAAGCTCGAACCAAGGGTCTTAGAGGGTTCGCTTCACTTACTGAACTGGGACGACTCGGCTTCCTGAATCGGTAGCCGTCTCTCCATCTCGCTCTTTTTCAGAAATTCCATAAAGGTCTTGCGCTGCTTGCGCCACTTGTCTCCATACTTCAGGAGCGATAGGTGGTAGTCGCCAGGGGGCGGCAGCACCTCCTGTGCTGCAATGACAGTCGGCCGGGACGAATAGACGGCCCCGCGCTGCTCGAGGAGATCCCGTGCGACCCTCCAATTATTGACCACAATAACCCTCTGGCTCGGTCCGAGTTGTAACCCCATGAGACCGTTAGACCCATACTTCCTACATAGTTCCGCAATCTTTATGTACACTTTCTCCAGTGGTAACTGGTGCAGGTTACCGAGAACGGGTACGGTGGGAGGACCGGGTGGGAAGTTCCGCTGGCCGCGATTCGAGGCTAGGATGCGAACCAAGGCGTACAATATCGAGAAGGAGGAGAAAAGCCCCAGTATTAACGTAATACTTGCCATCTTTTTCCAGGCCACCCAATACAAGCCGGACCTATTTGTTGTGAGTATGTGAGTGTGCGAGCGAGTATGTGTATGTGTGTGTGCGCGCACGGCCTCCCCCGCCGCCCCCCTAACTCAGCGACAGTGGGCTATATATGTTGGAAATGACCTCGCTGTAGGATCATGTAAGCAGACATGACGTCCCATCACCAACGATGTGAATCGTCACAGGTACTACCCCGACTCTAGATTAGCTCTTTGAAGTTAGCCTGCCATCATCCATGCACCTCATATGCGCGCAGTTGGCTCGTACTGCCAACATACCCAGCTCAAAGAACATGCCAGGAAGAATTCTTGCGAGGAAGGATACTGTTGGGCTGACCTGTGACTTGCATGCCCCCTCCCCCTCGTCCCAACTCGCACTCGTCTATCTAGGTAACAATAGCGGCTGGCACCCACATGAACAGGCCCGCACGTCTGCAAGCCTGCATATTCTGGTTATAACATCTGTAGGGAGGGAAATCACCAACGAGGCTCCTCTGCGGCGATTCCAACCTGATGCGGCATCGGCGTACCTTTGCTCGGCGCTCGCCCGTCCCCATCGAGGTGCGTCAGGAAAGGCCGAGGAACAAAAGGTCTTGAAGTGGGGGTGGTTTTTTTACGATCCGACATTAGTTCCCGAAATGGGTCCATGTAACAATCTGGCCAAGGTCACGATCTTCACTTTTTATTTTTGCTTTTGGTTGATGGCGCGGGCATGCGGGGACGACTGCCCGCTTATACCCGGACACCTAGGTAAATCACTGGCGAGCCAAGCGCTGCACGTTCCAGCAAGAGGCACGCCATCATAGCGCCGTCTTGGTATTACTGAGTAAGGTTGTATGCATGTAAAGTATAACAAGGTAACCTTTATATTCCCGGATAGAGCAAATCCTTTCTTCTTTTCAGCTTTGGCTGGAAATTGCAAAGCAGGGGGTGCAAAGGTTACACTAGTCTAGCACCTCCCTTTTAAAATGCATATTAGGATTTATGGTACTAAGTAAGTTTATACCCTATTAAATTATATTCCTTTTAGATAAGACTACCTATTAAAAGTACATTAAGTATTATATAATGCTTTCAGGGCTAACGATCTGGCATCAAGTATGTACGTTGTACCTATATATTTTGATCCATAGCGTAGAACTTATTTACTAATCAGGCTAGTTACCCTTGTCTCTCGAATGGAATGGAATGGAATTGTTTAACGTCGTCGCGGAGGCAAAGCCCACTCGCACCTCCCTAGGGGTATAGGACGTGGTAAGCTCCTATATACATGTAATACATATATAAATCCCGAGATACCATCTCTGTGCTTCAAGAGCTCAACATATCATTACCCTCCGACCCTACATGCAGCCTTACAGGTGTTATTTTTTGTATCGAGGCAATATGCAGGTATACACGCATCTGATTGCGCTACCAGAAATCTGCAAGCCTGCTTAATTACACCTAGATGACCTACTTTCACGCGTTTTGCGTTAGTGACCTCATAGGTACAAAATAGTTTTTAATTATTAACAATTCTAAAAACCTTTATATTTCTATTAACCTAAGTAAATAATAATAATTAAAAACATTATTAAATAGCCTAGAATCTTACCTATTTAACAATATAATTTTTGTAAATTAATTTCTATTTGCAATGCTTAAACCCTAGCTTTTTAAACTTAAGGTTAATAGTAGCACTTTTAAGCCCTATATACTTCTAATAGCTGCTGCAATTAATCTTTTTAACTTTAAGCCTCTTATAATGCTAACACGTACTTTATTTATTTATACCCTTTTAACTACCTTAGCAGCCTTTTTTAAAGCTTTTTTCCTACTTTAAATAGTAAAAAAATAGGTTATTTACTTTAAATTTATTTAAAAAAGCTATTAAAAACTTACTTTTATTGCTAAATTATATTGCTTTTTTATAACTTTTATTTATATTAGTTTATACTTTAAAAATAGCTTTAAGCAATATTAGTAAAAAACTATACTATAGCTAAATTATATGCTTTTACTATATATTACTTATAATTGCTTTATAGTTTTCTTTAGTTACTTACGCTTTTAAAATAAAAACAAAGTTAAAAATATAAACATTTTAAAGCTTTTTTTAAAGGTTAAAAAAGTTAGCTAATATATATATACTATATTAAAGCAATTTATTTTTAAATAGCTTATATTTATTGTTATTAATAAAGCAATAGTAAAATATACTAGTAAAGCAAAAGCTACTACTATATATAAAGAAAAGCTTACGCTTATTAGCTTTAAAGTATAATTAATAGCTTATAAAAAGTATGTTTTTAACTTCTTTTAGCATTATAACTATTATAGTCCTTTAAGTGTTTTATACTTAAAAAAGCTAATTTTAAGGTTAAAAATAAACTAAATTTTAGCAAATATACTACTTGCAATATATAATCTTGCTGCCTTTAATAATACTTAAAAAGTTATTATTAAGTTAATAAACCGCCTCCTTTACTAGCTATACTATTTATTTTTTAATAACTTGTTTATATTGCTAAATTTATTACTATATTTATATAACTACCTTATTATTAGTGCTACTAGTATTGCCTATATAAAATTAAGCATTTTTAAAAGCTTTGTTAACTTTAAAAAATATAACTAAAGTAAAAATACTATAATTTAAAATACTTTATACTACTAAGCTATGTTAAACTATAAAATATAGCAATTTATATAAAAAAATAATATAATAATATTATAAATATTAACAGTTTTTTTAAGTAAAGGCTTTATAATGCGCTAGCTAAAAAAACTTTATATAAAAATAGCTAACAAGGCTTTTTAATAATAACTTAAAGCTATTATAACTATTTTACTTATTATATATAAATATAATATATAAAAAAGTAGTATTAATATTATAAATTAACTATGTTTATATAATATATATACTTATTATATTTGCTATAGCTATAAAAAATGCTTTACTTTTTAATTTTTGCTAAACTTTATGCTTTATAATACTTACTTACTTTAAAAATAAAGTCTTAACTACTTTTTATACTAAAAAAGCGCTTAAACTAGCTAAAGTAGCATAAAATGCTTATATAAAATCTATATAATAAGTATAGGCTAGCTATAAAAGCTAATACTAAAAGCTTTACTATACTTTAAGCTTTTAAGCAGCTATAAAAAAGTTATAGCCTAATAAAAAAAAGTAAAAATAGTAATTATAAAGCCTGCTAGGGCTTTTTGCTTTTTAGCTAAAAACGTACTGTTTTAAGTAAAATTAAAAAAAATGCAACTATTAAAATTTAAAAGCAAACTAAGTACAGCTATAATAAGTATAATATAGCTTTATATAATACTAAGCAATGCTAGTACATTTAGCACAAGCTAGATTAAGTAAGAAAACGCAAAAAATTATATACCTTTATTTTTAAGATTTGATTGGTTAACTACGCAGTGATCTATGTACTTAAGCAGCTTGCAGATTTCTAGTGGCGCAATTAGATACATATTGCATGTTTTGTTCAGTCCCCTTCAACCTTCCCGTTTTCGCTTCGTGTCTTGGGTCCTTTCGGCAAGGAAATTCGCTGGCAAGCGAATAGCGTAGATAGCGTAGTCTTTGATTGGCGGGCGCGTAGGTCTTCGTTGGCGAGTCACTCAAGCCTTTGAACGTAGCGGTATTCGGTATTTGGGTATCGGGGTTTGTATAGCTATGACGGGGTCGTCGGCGCCCACCCAAGTCTTTGACATTGGTTGTTGGCTTAGCTATGGGAAGGCAGTTTAACCACTTGCCCAGGTAGATACCCTTGTCTCTCGTGTTGTCGATAGAAAGTGATTATGTCTGTCGCCTGTGAGTTGCGGTCCAATCCCCTTGGAATCACAATCAGTTATGTCTGTCGCCTGTGAGTTGCGGTCCAATCCCCTTGGAATCACAATCAGCAAACAGCGTGAAGGCGCGACCATGTGTGTATGTGTATACCTCCTACCTTACTTTATGTGCGCGTGATGTCATCATGCCAACTTGCGGGCCGTATATCAGTTTTCCCCTGTCTTGTGTCCTCTTCCTCTTCCCTGCGCCATATTGAAAACCGAGCCGATCAGGTATGTAGGATGGACCTGAGAGAACTAGGTTACCTACCTGTCTAATATTCTTCTCTTTACCTAGTTTGAGCGGAGAGCTTAGGCCTACCTTTCTGTCCTGATCCTGGTTAGCCACCCCTGTTAACTGGGCTGGTAACCGTTGAGGGGGGGAGGAAAAGTGCCGCTGAATGGATTACGTCCGGCCATCTACGGGTGAGAGGAAACGATAGCGCAGCACGCGCCGGCCCGCTCAACGGTATCGCGACAAAGCCAACCTGAGTTATGGCTGAGTACTAGGTAGTCTAACCTACATAGCTGCAATCCATTGGACACTGATATATGAGACGCCGCAGCCAGCATTTCCTCTAGACACCATTGCATGAGGTATAATTGCAATCAAGTAGGTTGTATGTTTTGCATCCGGGTGCCGTGTTGTCCCTGTTCTCGATGCCTTTCATCTCAGCGTTGCCCCCTTTTGAAGCCACAGCTACCTACCTAGGGCCCCGAGCATAGCAGTCCCTTTGTCGCCGAATGAGGGGCGGATGGATACGCTACTTGCGACCATATATGTCCTTGGTTTGCTTCACCTCTCGGTGAAGTCGATGAGGTACGGGTTCGGGATAACCCTCCCCCCTTTATTCAACACAATCCAACAGTGTCGCCGTTCTTTGCTGCCGCTGCGGGTTTTCCAGGTAAAGCGCTCGACTTGGCCCGGGTTGAACTGCCAGTACCGCAATGGTTGCCGGCGCACGATGTCAAACGCCCTCGCGTGTCTCGGCCTCTGGTCTCGGTCCGACCCCGTCTCGCCCGCTTTCTCGTCTACTTGGCTGCTGCTATCCTCTAGATCCCGCATGCCGGCGTAGTGTGTCCGTATAGGCAGCGCAGCCGGAAGTTCGACCGTGTAGTTGAGGCTCCCCGTCTTACTCGGCCGGACCCGCGGCCGTTCCAGGTATGGTGCGAGAGCGCTCTCGGGCACCTTGCGCCACGGTCCCCTATCGTAGACATCGAGTGAGACTCGCAGGCTGTGGAGGCACGTGGTGCGATCTGCAACGGCGTTTAGCACGGCGCCGAGCTGGCTATTTCTCGTCTTCCGCTGCCACTGTGAATTTCCGGCCTCGCTCCCATCGTGCTCTTTTTCGGTGGCGCCCGGGCCGTCGGAGGTGATGAAGGGTATAAGCTCGTGGAAGGGTACGCTAAGCGTGAGGTCGAGGTGGCGGATGGAATGCAACAGGTGCGGGGCGTCCTGCTGAACCAGGAAGCGGTAGGCCGAATAGAGGTCGTTGAACATGAGCTTGTGACACTGAACAAAGGACTGCATCACTTCGTGGTGGCTTTACATCAGGGGCTCGAGCGTCAACAGTCCGGACTTCAAGATGGCGGTACGAATTATTGGGATATTCTGGGTGGCACCACTCACATCTTTTTGCAAACGACCATGAGGGCGCCGAGATCGGTACGGTCGATCGCTGTAGGCTTCCCGTACTCGACTCTTTCCTCGCATCTCCAGTGCCGGTGTCCCCATGTGGAGGCAAGTCTTCGCTGCCACGCGAGGAGATCCCCTTGACCGGTGTTGTGGATCAGGTCCATCTGCGCCTGGATCAGATCTATGTCTTTGTCATCCTGTTCGGCCATCACGCAGCGAGTATGCAGCCAGTGGCCGTCTTTGAAATGCAGATGCCGGCCCCTGGGCTCGTGGTACATGTTATCGTAAGCCCCTGACCACTTGTGGGCATATACCATATTTCTTATCTCCAAAGGCAGCTTTCCGAAGAAGGTACTTCCACCTTGTTCGTTGAACATGCTCGTCTCGGCTCCCAACGACTGGGAAATCTTTCCGCCTTGGGCTGCAGATTGTTGTGTCTCATCGCCCATACTTCTGCCTTTTTCTGTCGCGGGCGCGGTCCCAATACAGCCCTTTCTGCTCCTCCACTTCAGACGGAGGTACCTTATCAACCTAGACGCGATACCGACGGCCATATTTATCCTGGCAATACCTACGTTGGCTGGGCTATGGGTAGTATTATAATATGAACAAGATCCTCTAGGTAACGGTACAGCTGCGGACAGCTTATAAGTGAGGCGATCATTCAGCCCGTAGAGGACCAGGGTAGGAGGTAGGTCGGTAAGCGGAATCAAACAAAACCGTCAGATGTTCAAGTTAACTAAACAGACGGCCGCGGCGACGGCTTAAGAGCAAGAGGGAGGGAAAATACCGGCACCATGTCGGCATGGACCTGTCTCCCTAGAGCTTATTTATCGTAGTCCTAGGGCCCCTCCGGGCGTTTCGAGACAGGGGACTGCCAGGAATATTGTAAGACACGATCATGATTTGCCCCTCCCTCCCGTGCCATAGCCTAGAGCACCGGGCCCAGGGTTTACTGGGGCCAGGCTGTCCTTTGCTGGCATATATCGATTGCATTTAACGTCCTGCCCCGTGTGTTTTTGCTTGGGTGATTCTTTTTGTTTTATCCATGTAACGGCCGAACTTGGGCACGGTCCGCACACGTGGAGGAGACACGCGGCCAGGACTACCAAGGCAGGACAAGCGCCTCTAGTGTGACGTTGGGCAGGTGACAGGCAATAATCAAGAGGAAAGCGGGAAAGTGGACAGGAGAACTCTCGCACTGTCATTTCCTGTTGCACCTGCGTACTCGTGTGTTCAACTCTTATCGACTCGTGTGCACTGCGTTGGCGAGTGAGCCTATGCGCCAATACTTGGGCACTTCAGGTACATACGCCAGACAGAGGCCGCAAGCGCATGCAGTTATCAAAGGAGTGTGTGACGAGACACGTTGGACAGAATCCGAAACCCGATTTCCTGCCACCACGTGCCTCGACGAGTAGAATGGCAGAAGCAGGCTACAGTCTACTTTAATTCTGGCATCGATACATTGCAGTAAAATGTATGGCATCGAACGTATGGATGGCATCAGTAATGAAAAGTAGGTATGCATGTACGTTGTAGTACACATGTAACGCTGGTACTTGTCTTCTGTTTTTTTAGCACATGTTATTAACTTATTTAATTGGCACAGCAGACCGAGAATCGCGCTTCGTCCCGATTTGTTGCCATCTTTCTATTGGAGTTGTAATAGGAAAAAGAGAAGGAAAAAGAGAACAGGAGAAGAAGAGGGAAGAGTACCTAGCCCCACTCCTAGCCGGTTCCGTTCAGTCGGTATCCAATCATAAAGAGAAGTTAGTTGAAGTTGGTCAAATCTTGGTCGTCGGACAGCTGCTTCTACGAGTAGTACCCAAGCCGGTGAAGCGTAGCCGGTGAAGCGTGAGGAAACCCCCCTCCGTGGCGCCTGGCATGGTGAAAGACGTGGCTCTGGGTCCTGAAACTGAAGGACTGTGCTGTGGCAGATAGTGTACAACCACAATACCTGCATCGGCTTACGTTAATTGACGTGTCTCGCCTGCTCCGTTCAAGGCGTAGATGGGGGCGAAGGCTGCCTTGCTGTTATTATCCCTGGCCTAGCAATGTTCAACGCGGGGGTTCTGTAGCCTAGAAGGGGTATAGGAACCCTTTATCCGAGTAAACGTCTTTCATGGAGTACCTATGGATTACTAGGCTAGCATACGCCTGTGTCCAGGTGCCAAGTAGGTACATATCATGTTATGTCGGCCAAGAGGATATGCGCATACGTGTACAGGCCGTCGGAGTTGTAGCCGGACGGTGAAACAAAACAAGCAATGCAAGTAAACTGCGCATAAAGACGCACTCGCTTTCGTGCTACACTACAACAACTCCTATCAATCCTCACCATACGCTTGTCACACATTGCCCGGTCCCCAGACACAGACACAGACGCACGCAAAATATATATATACAGGTAGTGCCACCATAGGACACCCTACTCAGAGCGCTAACAAGAGAATACCCAGGGTTGCCAGCCAGGGTTGGTAACCTCCTATGGAAAGGATGCTATACTGCGACCACTTGTTGAAAAAAGATTTGATTTTATCTTCTAATGCCGACCCTATATTTATCTATCTTATATTCATGGCGCAAACTCACGCGGCAGCCGGGTGCTGCTTGTGTCCTTATTTGTACAAATAAAAGAGATATGCAGTAGGAGGACATTCCATGACGATGACGCTCCAGCAACGGTCTACGACGTGCACTAGGTGTACCCTTGACGGAGAATACTCAAGTGTCCTTGTTACAAATCCAGGTAGGTTTTTTTCGGTATTATTTGTAAGTGTAAGTAAAACTGTTGGCGTATGCACTTTGTACAATGCACCCCTTCTTACACAAGCTTATAAACATAACACATACGTATTCCATGTATAGCGCAAGTTCATCCAGATAATATTGTAGACCTGACGGCCTCTGATGCGCACCATAAATCGCAGAGAGTCAATCTTGCAAACTGATTGTTGTCGTTGCCATCTTATATATCCTACTGGCGACGCTTGCATGGCGCATTCAGCCCAATACTGCATATCGCATGCATGAACCGCAATAGCCGCGTGCCGGCATCATTCATGGGCCGCAATGGACGGGCAGGGAAGTCGATTGTTCATGTTCTGGAACGCTTGTCGAGCGTTTGTCATGTCCAATGGCGGCATAACAAGGCAAACATAATGATACGGCCAGCAAGAAAGGTGTTTGGGTACGCCCTGGTGGTCACCATAAGATCCCCTATAAGCATACACAACCGCGCTCACCGGGTCAGTCTTTCGGTATGGTATAGACCTTGCAGCAAACTTGGTAGTAGCACACATGGGGCATATTCTGTTTTGCTGGATACCCTCAGTCCGTATTCTCATGTCTATTTCACAACCTGAAATCTTGATCTAGTTCAGGTCTCTTTTATGCCGCTTTCCGTTCCCCTTCTTTACCGCCTCAAAACAAGGGCCTAAATAGTAAAAAATGAGAAGTTGGATGAAGCCCCGCCTTGTAATTAGCGGCGGCCAACGAGTGCATTATCAAGGCAAGCAGCGACCTAGAAATTGAAAACCAGTAAGATTAGCCATCTATCCCGCACACCTGTCTCGCCCTTTCTACCCCAGTAGATGTGTAGGAAAGCAAGAATGTCTCACCTCAGGACCGAATGCGCCTTGGTTCTCCAAGTACCTGCTTACACCCTTGACGAGCTCGATTTGCTCTTCCAACGACAACCCTGTTATGGCCAACTCCATGACATTCCCGTAGTTTAGCTTGTGCTGAGCGATAAATGTCTGGTAATAGACGAAAGCGAAAAAGCCCATGATGAATTGGCAGTCCATTCTATCAGTCATACCACCGTGACCCGGGATGGAATCGCCAAAGTCCTTGATCTTGAAGGTTCTCTTGAGGCCAGATGCAAAGAAACCACCAAATGGCGCGATAAGCGAGGCGAAAGAGGCCAGGACGGCAGTATGGAACTGCATCGGATACGCGGTAAAGGAGAAACTGGTGCCCTCGGGCAAGAAGAATAGTTGAGGCAGGGTATAAGTATGCAGCTGGAAGACAGGATTCGGGTCGCATTCGAGACCCGTAAAGATGTTGGCACCCAAGTCATTGACGGGGCAGATGAAGTACTTGGACCGCATAAGCACGTGTGTCAACACAATACCCCAGGCAACGGTCATGAACCAGGCACCGACGAAACCCTCCACCGTCTTCTTCGGTGATAGTTTGATAAGCTGCGTTCGGCCAAACGTGATGCCGCAGACATAGGCGAATATGTCGTTGCAGATGACCATCGACGCAGGTAAGAAGAACCAGATCATGCCTTCGAAGACATTGTTCATGACGAAGTGGGCCTGGACCACGATCAGGTAGAGCGCCATGTGCGTCACCGCAAAGTTGGTGAACTGGAACTTCAGGTGGCCGGCCTTGAGATTGGCGACAAAGAAAACGAAGCCGATGACGTAAAGGACGAAGCTGATGAAACGATGGTGTGTAGCAAGTGGGAGGAGGACCCTGTCGACAAGAACGATGTGTTTAAAGTAGTAGATGACCGACTCGCCGTAAAGGAAATACATGGTGGTAACGAGCCAATACCAGTTCAGACTCTTGGTCGGGCGAAGCTGTCTTGCACGGCTTGGTACGCTTGCGATGGCAATAACTTCCTTGAAGGACACTATTTGGACGATGGTTATGCAGACGATGATGTAGATATGGCCCGAGAAAAGAGCAGTGAAGAAGAGCCCGATCATCACAAAGGTCCAGAACGTGCGGACGAGAAAGTTGGCCTTCTTCTTCTCATATTCGGATGTTTGCGCTTGCTCGTTGGATTTCTACAGATGAAAATAGCCAGTTTCGTTAGCAGCATGCTCCCATCGCCGACCAGCTGAGCCTGTGAGGGGGGGAGGACGTCGGCCAGGCTAAACATAGGACCAATGCGTACCTCACTGATATTATCTAACTGCGTCGTGCTTCTCGCCCTCGCAAACATCCTCTCTGACCCATCCTCGCTGACTTCGCTCATACTAGATCGCCTACCGTCGACAGACGAAAGTCCATTGGCACTCCGGTTTGGGAAACGCACCCCGCGACGTGGTTTTGTCATGGTATTGAGCAGTATATCTGTCGGTCTGTTGTTTGCCTGTTGAACGCTCGGGTCGGACCAAGGGTCGGTGTGGTTGTCCCCTACCCCTTTTTGAAACTTTCTTCCCTTCTTTTCTTCCCAAGTATAGGCCGCTCTAGTGAAGAGAAGAAGTCGGCCTTTCGTGTTTCGCAACAACGCCTCTGAAAAGCGCAGGATGGAATATAGCGTATGTGAACTACGCTGTCAATTTTTGTTGTGGGTAACTGCTTGTTGCTGAAATAGGCTCGGCCGTATCTTCTGATCTCAACTAACTTAAGGTCGAGGCCTGGGGAATTAAGAATGGGGAGGACGGCTTCTCGGCCTGTTCAGTCGAGTTAGCTTAGAATAGGAAAGAAGACAGGGGTTTTTGTGTTGTAAAAGTCTAGGTAGGAGGTAGTCTAGTACGAGTACAGCACGAAAGGTGCAGCATAGGTGCGTTTTACTACCGTAGTGAGGTATTACACGTACACACGCACCGAGAGACAACAGAAGGTGTTGGTTAGGTCAAATGTTTGCCGCAAAGTGGACACTGTCCACTTGTTGAAATACCCACCTACGTAATAGAGGACCTTACTAACCTACACTACGAGTACACTCGTGTGGGTAGGTACATAGTACCTACACGTACACACCAATCTCCGACCTACCTACATGTACTTGTACGTGCAGGCCCATGTATCCAGGTACCTACTCCCCTCTCCGCTTTCTGTCTGCTTAACCTCCGGTCGTTCTACCAAGGCTGCTGGGCGACGTAAGGGGTTCTAAATATGCAAGTTACTTATTAAGCAAAAGCATTGCTACCTTAGGTAGGTAGTATCATACAGGTTAAATTCTGGTATTGCCATTCGGTGATCATCAACAATGCGAGCATGCAAGTACACATACCGGGGAGCTAGGGATGAGATTCACTTACAAGTAGTCAAGTGCTAGATACCCGTATGCTGTAGAGGTCTATCTATTTTACATGGAAAACTAGGTAGGTAATTATTAACTGGTAGAAATCAGGATTATTGCCAGTTGCAAGGTATGCACGGACATAAGCATTAAGGTCATCAATGTTAAGAGGTAGGTTAAGTAGTTTAGCTACTCCATTGTGTATTTAACAATTGTTTGAGGTCTCCGGACTAATTCTAAAACAATGGTCTGTACATGTACATTTATACTACAAACAAGGCTGTTAAAAATTACTAATATAGTAATTTTCAAGATTTTACTTTTAACTATAACTCTTTAGCAAAAAATGCTAAAAATAAAAAAGTAATATTATTTAAAAGCTTAGTTTTTAAGGATTATAAATATATTTATTATATAATTTCTACTTTTATATTAAGCTAAAAAACTAGTATAGTAATTTTATAGTAATTTTTTAATATTAAAGTATTAAAATTATTACTAATGCAAGATTACTAAGCAAAGACCTACTTTTAAATAATAATAAATATATTTTTATAATCCTTAAAATTTAAGGTTTATTATTTTATATTTTATATTTTTATAGCTCTTATAATTATAAAGTTATTCTTATTATTACATTAGTACTATAAGGTACTAAAATGCCATTTTAGTAATACTAATTTACTTGTTTATTATAAACAAGACACTGTAACAGGAACTGATGGGATAGGGTTAAGATTGCACTAAGGCCAGCATATTACATCAAGAAATAACAAATAAAACAACCGCCTCGTATTACCTGTTGCGCCTGTCTTTACCTAAGTAAGTCACTAAGTAAATCTCTAAACATGCTGTAGTACCTAAATAGGTTCTTCTTTACTGCTTCAGTTACTCGTGGTCTAGTGCTAGACGGGGTCTGAAGAATTACCATCATTGTGCAACCAACCTAGGTTAGGTAATTAAAGACAGACACCTTAGATAGGAACCTATTAGATCTAACAGGTCATAAAATAACAAGAATTAATATAATACCTACATAGTAGAAGTTATATAGCTATAGTAAAGACTACTATAAAGGAAAAGGTTTTTTTATAAAAGGTTTTTCTTTACTTATTTAGTATATACAAATTTTATAAAAAAAAAAAGTTTTATTTTTTTATATATATAATAATTAATATATATAATTTAGCTATTTTGCTAGTTTTAATAATTAAAAGTTTTATATTACTTATTATTATTATTAAAGCTTAATAGCATAATAACTTAGGAATAATAGCATTAGCTAATAAAATTAAACTATTTTGCTTAAAAAAATTTTATTACTAAAATAAAAAATTTAAAATAAAAGCTTTAATTTTATAGCTATAGTAATATATTAACTTAAAAAATAAAAAACTTTAGCTTAAATAACTTAAACTTATTAATATTACTAAACTTAATAAAAAGCTTA
>MU401586.1:0-80581 GCA_022579005.1 Poronia punctata
TATTAAAACGTAAATATTTTATAAATATAAATATTTAGTTTTTTATATATTTATTATAAATTGCGTTAAACTTACTTTATTAAAAAAGTATATGCGTAGTATACGTATATAGTACGTAACCAGTATGTAAAGAGTATGTGTTCTTTACGTATTAAATACGTAAAGTATACGTATCCCTTTTATATTGCTAATAGGTTTTAATTAATTAAAGACCTTTATAGCTATATAAGACTTGCTAAAGAAAGTCTTTATAATTTCCTTTTTCTTTTTAATTAATTAAGTTAACATAGTACTATAAATAGTAACGTGTTATGATTACATTAACCCCTAGCCGGACTAACATTTTATATTAATAACTACTTTTTACTACTAAAATAGCTATTTAAATATTAAAGTAAAAATAAATATATTAATAAAAGCAATATTAAAAATATTATTATAACTTTATAAAAAAACGTAAAAACTAATTACTTATTAGTTATAAAAGCTTATAAATATAAAAACTAAATAAGCAATAAGCTAGTAAAAGCTTTTAGCAATTATAAAAAGCTATAAGTACTAGTAGTAGTACTTTAAAAAAATAAATAAAACTTTTATAATATAAATAAATTATATAGCTTTAAAAGGCATAGTTAACTTACTAGCATAAAACTTTTTAAAAAAGCTTGCTTGCTAAGTATATAAGCTAGCATAATTTAATTTTAATATAAAATATTAATTAAATATATTAAACTTAGTAAATAAACTATTAAAAAAGCTAAATTATATAGCTAAAAAGATTTAATATAAAAATATAATATTAATATTAAAAAAAAAGCTTTAACTAGTTAGCAAGCTGCTATAGTAAATATAGTAGTTATTAATAAAAATTTTGTTTAAAAAAAAAAAAAAAGTAAAGTATTAGCTTATACTATTAAAGTAGCTTAAAAAGCTTTATTAAACTTATACTTATTAGCTTATTTAATAATAAAAGTATAAATTATAAACTTATAAGCTTATAAAGCATTAAACTTTTATTATATAATTATAAATAATTTTTAAAAGTAAAATAGTAAAAAGTATTAATATATATGCTTAATTTATATATTATATACTATATAAATAATAGTAATAACTTATTTAGCAAAAGCTATTATTAAAAGCATAAAAACTACTTTTTTTAAAAAAAAAGCTAAAGCTATTATTTATAATTAATATATTTTATATATTAAAGCTAAAAAATTAGCTTAAAGCAAAATAGCTTTTAAATTAGTAGTTTTAATGCAATTTTATAAAATAGTTTATAAACTATAAGCTAAAAACTTTATTTTTATAAAACTAGTAAAAATTATACGCTATAAAGCTAAAATACGTAAAAAATATTATATTAATAGTATAAATATATTATATTTTAAAAAATAGCTAGTAATTTTAGCTTAAAAAGCTTTAATAAAGCAACTAATATATTAATATTATAATAACTTAAAAGCTAAGCATATAAAAAAAAAAAAATAGCTAAGTTATTATAGCATAAGTTTTATTAAAAAAGCTTAAAGCAAAACGTTTAAAAATATATTACTAGCTATATATAATATAAAAAAGCTTAAAAGCTAAAGTATAAGCTTTATAAAAAGCTTTAGTTATTATTTTTATTAAAATAGCTTTTTTAAAAAATTAGCTTAAATTTTATTATAAAACTATTTTTATATATAAAAGTAAATAGTAATATTTATAATATAATTTTAGTTATTATAAACTAGTTTATAAAAATAATATTATTTATTTTTATATAAAAAATGCTTAATACTACTAAGCTTATAGTAATTATATATTATAAAGTAAACTATTAGTATAGGTTTTTTAAAAAAATTATAAGTAATAAAAATAAACTTATTATAAGCAAATTTTAAAAAAAGTTTTATAAAGTATAAAAAGTGCATTAGCAGCTATTTATTATATAGTATTTTTAAATTAATAACTAAATAAAATAAGTATACTAAACTTTAAAAAAGTATTTTTATATTTTTTATAATAATAAGCTAAATAGCTAAGTTAAAGTATTAATAAATGCTAAGTTTATATATAATAATAGCTAATATGTTACTATAAGCTATTTACTATTTAAAGTATTATATAAATATTATTTAAAAAGTATTAAGTATATATTAAAGCAGCTTTAATTTAATATTTAAAAAATAAAAAAAAAGTTATAAGAAATAAAGGCTATATATTATATAGTTTATAAGCACTAAAAATAAGCAATAAAGTTAATATAAAAGTATTATAATAAGCGCTATATATTAAAAAAGTTTTAAATAAATAACATAGTAAAGCTATTAATAGTATACTTTAAGTTTAAGTAAAAAAAAAAACTAGCTTTTATATATATTTAAATTAAAGTTATTAAAAAAGTAAAAACTTAAGCGTACTAAATCTAGTTGCTAAAAATTTATTTTTAAGTTTATAATATATTTTTTATATTATTATTTAAGCTATAAATAAACTAGCTAAAAAATGTTAATAAAATAACGCTATTTAAGTTAAAAAATAAGTAAAAAAAATAAGTAGTAAAAAATATTGTTTAGTATTAAAAAAATTAAAATAAATAAAAATATTTAATAAAATAAAAAAGCTAGCTAATAAAATATAATACTTAAAAGCTAGCTAAATACTTAGTAAATATAAGCTATTTACTAAATTAATATAAAAAAAAAGTTAAAAAAGTTTATACTAAGTAAAATAATAAGTAAAGTAGTTATAATTAATATAATAAATATTAAATTATAAAGTATATATTTAGTTAATAAAAAAATAGCAAGCTATTGCTAAGCAAGCTAAAGTTAAGCTATAAAATTATAAAAAATAAAAACTTATATTTTAATAAACTTATTATAATTTAAAATATATTTTAAACTATTAATATAAAAAGCATTATTATTAAATAAAAAGTTAGTAAGCAAAAGCTAAAAAGTAGCTAAAAAAGTAAATAATATACTATATTATTAAAATAGCTATAATTAAAAACAAGCAACATAGTTTAATAAATATTATAAATAAAGCTAATAGTAATAATAAAAACTATATTATAAGCAAAAATTTTTTAATAAGCTTTATTAGTACTAAAAAATGCTTTAATGTTTTTATTTTTATAAGCTTTTTTAAAGTTTAGCTTTTTATTAGCAGCTTTTAAAATAAATATATATAACTAGCGTAAATAAGCATTTAAATTGCTTAAAAAGCTATTTTAATACTTTAAAAAAAAATAAAAAACTAGGCTTTATATATAATATTATTAAAGTTATTAAATAAAAGCTTTTTTTTGCTAATATAAAATTGCTAAATATTAGCAAATATATTAGCAAATAAGTAATAAAAATATAAACTATAAAAAAAGTAATTATAATAGTTAATAAATAATAAATAATAACTAATTTTTAATAAATAGTAATATAGTATTGCTTTTTTTTTAATTAATATAACTAGCTTTTTTAAAAAAATAACTATACGCTAAAAAGCTAAGCTTGCTTTAAATAAACAAAATATATGTTAACTTATAGCAATAAAAGTGTTGTTTAATAAAGTAGCATTTATACTTATATTTTTATTTTTATTTTTATTTTTAGCTTTAGCAATAGTAGCTTAATAGTTTTGCTAAGCGTTTTTTATTTTAGTATAAAAATAAATAATATATTATATAATTTATTAAGCTATACTAATTAAAGCAAAAAGTATTTAAAAAAAAATAAACATTTAAGCAAACTAATAAGCAAAAAAGCAGCAAATATATAGCATAACAACTTTAGTAGTTTTTTTTATAAAAAACATAATTAACGTTATTAAAGCAGCAAAAATAGTAAATATAAAAATTTAAATATATGCTAGAAATATAGTGCTAGTAAGGCTTTTTACTAAGTATTATTATAATTTTTAGCTTATTACTATTTAGTTAAGCAAAATTATAGTTAAAATTAAAAATTTAATAGTTTAAAAATAATTAACTTATATTAGCATTAAAAGTATACTAATATATAAACTTAAAATAAAAAAGCTTTAAAGGTAGCATAATAGTAGTTATTTAGCAAAAAGCTTAATAAAATAATAATACTAAAAAAAAAAGTAAATATTAAAATAAGGTTATAAATAAAAAAAAATATATAAAGCTAAGTATAAGCTAATAAGTTAATAAAAAAATAGCTTATAAAAGCTAATAAATTAATTTAATTAAAAAAATTAAAAATAGGCCTAATTAGCAAATATACTTATAAATGCTAAAATTGCTAAAAACTAGCAACTTAAAAGAGGGGGTAGTATAATAAGGCACCTAGCTAAAAAAGCTATTTGCGCACAGACTACCTATTAGCTAAAGCTACGCTAACTAATAGCTAAAGCTTTGCTAGTTATACTTTTTTTTAATCTTTTTAGCTAGTCTAGTTACCTACTTAGCTAACTAAATAAAAGTTATCTAATATACCTAGTTTTTAAAATTGCTAGCAACATTACCTTATAACTACCTTATTGCTTAAACCCTTATATATACTTAGTTTAATTTATGCTAAAAACGTACGCATAAAGGCTTAAAGTAAGCTAAAAATTAAACGTTTTAAAGACAATATTTTAGTAATAAGGTATAAAAGTAAAAATATCTTCTATTTTCTTTTAGTTTAGCTAAATAAAAACAGCTTAAAATATAGGCTATTATATAATAACTATAAAAAAAATTATATTTTTTTTAAAAGCTAACAGCTTAGCTTAAAGCTTAGCATTTTTATTAATAAAATTGTTATATTTCTAAGCACTTATAAGCTTTTATTAGTTAAAGCTAGCAAGCAGCAAGTTAAGCATTTTAATACTATTAACTTCTTTTTTAACTATATTAAAGTTTAAAAGGCCTAGGAAAAATTAAAAAAATATAAAGTTATATAATTATAATCTTTTACCTTTTAAGTTATTTTTAATACTGTTTAAATTGCTTATTTGCCTTTTTATTAAGCTATTTTTAGCTATTTTAATATTATCTTAATTATTTTTAAGCCTAAGTACAAAGCTTTTATGTTTATATTAGTTTTCTTAGTTTTTTTGGCCTTTTTAGCCTTTTTAGTTAGGTTTTAAATTAGGTTCTAGCTTATTAAAAAAGATTTTATAACAAAAAGCCTTATTATAGCAACAAATCTAGTTTTTATAACAAGCTTTTTGTAGTATATTAAAAGTATTATTAAGCTATGCAAAATTACGTAAAGTATAGCCTTTTTAAAGCATAGTTAAAACAAGTCAAGGTATAAAGCAATATAGAAAATTATAGTAATTATAATTAAAAACTGCTTTATAAAGGTTTTTTTTAAAAGTGTAAAGTATAAAAAAGATTTAATAAAAAGTGTATAAGTATATAAGTGTATAAGTATATAAAGTAGTTAGTTTAGCAATAAAAGGCAAAAGTACTAATTACTAACTAACTACATTATTTTACTTATATACAACTTTTTAAAATAAGCTTTATTTATAATTAACGTTTAATTATAGCTTTTAATTAGCTTTATAGCAAACTTTAACTTTAGCACATTTATAGCCTTAGTAAGTTTGTTTATATACTTAACTAGCTAACTAAGTTATAAATATTAACTTAATACTACGTTTTAAGCTATATTTAAAGCTTAAAGTTATAAAGTATATATATAACGCGTTTTATTTTATTAGTAAGTACCTTTAACAATTTTTTTATAATTTTTTTATATGTTATTTAGTTTATTATTAAAGCATTGCTTATAAGTAGTATTTTATTGTTATATACTTTAACTTAAAGTTTATATATTATATAAGTTACCTACTAAGTTAAGTACTTTTTATATAGGTATAAAGTTTTAAATTATACCTATATTTAAAAATTTTTATTACCTTTAAACTTTATATACTCTTTTTACCTAGGTCTTTTCCTACCCTTTTATTTATTTTTATACTTTTTTATTTACCTTTTACTTTTGCCTTTTTTGCTTTTAATCCTTTATTATATAAGTTTATTTTGCTTATATAATTTTAATTAAAAGGCTAAAGACTTTATAAGTATGCTGCTAGGTTTGCAAAAAGAAAAAGGCCGTAGCAGTCTATTATAAGGTTAAGGTTAAAGAGAGCCTGTTGCTAGCGATTTTAAAGGACTAAGCAGCAGTAGCAGTTAGCCCGTTAGCAGTTAGCTTGTTAGTAGTTAGCTTAGCAGCATTACTTAGCCTGTTAGCAGTTAACCTGTTAGTATTACTTACCTTATTAGCAGTTAACTTGTTAGCATTACTTACCCTATTAGTAGTTAACCTAGTAGACCTGCTTATTAAGGTTTTAAAAACCTTTTTAAACTAACAATTATAACTTAATAAACACTAGTGCTTTTTTTAGTATTTTTAAATTTCTATTTTTATTTACTAATAATAAAAAGTACTTATAGTTTAGCTATGCTTAAAAACTATGCTTTAAGTATTTTTAGTTTTGCTTAGTTTATTAGCATATAAAGCAATAAACAAAACACTAAAAGTTATATATTATTTTTAAGACTTGCTAGTAGTTTTGCGCTTATAGTATATTATTTTTTATAAATAGCTATTATTTTCTATTTATTTTATTTTAAAATTTAAAAAAATATTAACTTTGCTTTATTTAAGCTTAGCCTGTTTTTTTAACTATTTAAGCGTAATTTAATATTTTTAAGTTAGCGCTTAAGTAAGCTTTTAGTTTTTAAAGGTTAACTAATATATTATACGCTATAAACTATTATAACTTTTAAGCTATAAAAGTTAAATTTATTTAATAAATATAAAAGCTTTTTTAAAATAAGCACTAATTTATTAATATAAACTATATATGAAAGTTTAGTTTATTAATAATATTTAAACACTTTTTAAAGTGCTTTAAAGCTTTTTAAAAACGCTTATTATAAAGACTTTAAAATATTATAGCTTAATAAATAAAAGCATAAAGCTTATTAAAAAGCAATATTTTTAGCTATTTTTTAAGCTTTATTGCTTAGCTATATATATATAAAAAAACATACTTATAATAAAGGTAATATTTAACTTTAAAAAGCTTACTTTTAAAGTTAAACAATAAAGCGTTAAAAGCAAAAGCACTACTAATAAAGCTAAACTTACTAGCGTTATATTATAAGTAGCTATAGTTAAATAACTTAATAAAACTACTAAACTTTAGTTAATATTTAAGCTAAATATAAAATACTATTAAAACTAATTTATTTTTTATAGCAAATTTTTTATTTTTAATATAATATTTAAAATATTTAAAAAGTATACTTTTACTACTAATAATATTAATAAGCTTTAATAATTTTACTTTAATTAGCATAATAACTAGCAGTTTAAGTTTTTTTTTATATAAAGTTTATATTTATAGTATTAAAAATTTGCTAAGTTTAATTTAAATATTTTTAAGCTAGCTGCTACTATTTATAATAGCAACCTTAACTTTATAAATAAAATTAAAGCTTAATAAAAGTATTAAAAAGTTATAAAGCTTTAATTATTAAAGCTTATTTTTAATTTTGTTTAAAAGCTTTTTACTAAGCTTATAAACTATAAGCAAACATTTAAAAATAAAAACAGCTTAGCAGCGTACTTTATTTAGCTTATATTTTTTACTTTAACGCTGCTTATATTTTATTATATTAAAAGTACTATTTTTATTATATTTTATATTAATTATAATGCTAATAAGTAAAATAAGCAAACGCTTAAATAAAGGTTTTAAATAAAATATTATTAATATGTACTAAAGCTTAGCTTTTAAGTAATAATTTGCTAATGTTAATAAAAATATTTTTATTTAGCTTAAAATAGCTTTTAAGCGTTATAAAATAAGTAAAACTAATATTACTTTTAATAAATATATTTAAGTTAATAAAACTTCTTTTTTTTTGCTTTTTAGTTATAAATTTAAACCTTGCTACTTTTTGCTTAATAATTTTATAGCTAATCTATTTTTAGCAATATTAATAAAAAAATAATAACAATAGCTATAGCTATAGTAATAAAAATAAAAACAAAAACAAAGATAAAAATAAAGTAAAGCCTTTAGCACTTTTGCTTATATTACTTTGCTTTATAAAATAAAAGGCAGCACTAAAAGCACTTTTACTAACTTATACTATTGCCTATAAAACAATTAGTATAAAAAGGTTTTTACTAAAAATAAAAAAAATATTAATTATAAGTTTAAAGTAAGTAAAAAAAAATAGTACTATTATTTATTATTATATACTATTTTTAAGTTATAACCTTTTTAGCTTTTTACTTAAGCTACTACAATACTAAGTTTTAGACTTTAATACTAATTTAAATACTAGCTTTTTTTTATATAGTAATAGTAGCTTATTTTCTAGTTTAAATAATATAAGCAATACTTTTAACACTTATATAAAAATAGTTAGTAAGTTTTACTATACTAATAAATATATATTTTTATTAAAACGTTGCTAAAGTATTTAGTACTTTTTATAAAGTACTAGTATAAATTTATAATTACTTTTTTTATATTTAGTTAATTTTAAAAGTATTTTTTATTTTATTTATAAAAATAAATAAATATTATAATATAAAATATATGTTATAAAAAGGTTTATTTTTTCTTGTTATAAAAAAAATATATAATTTACTTTTAAAATATATTAGTTTAATAATATATAAAATATATTATATTTACTAGCCTAGCAATATACTAATTAGTTTTTAATAAGTTTTAGCCAGTTTTTTATTTATAATTTAAATATAAAAACATATTAATTTATTTTATTTAAGTAAATATTTATAATTTATAATTAGTATATTATATAATATTATCTTTTAAATAAAAGTATAGTATATATTTAATAAAAAATATACTATTAATTTACTAATGCAATAAAAAAGTACTTTTTATTTAAATTTATATAAAAAGTATATTTAACAACCTTGCCTAATAAGCCTTATAAATTTAATAAGCCTTATAGTCTTTATATAGGCCTTATAATCCTTGTACAAGGCTTGTTAGTACTTATAAAATCTTGCTAAAGTATATATATATATTTAAAAATAATATAAAGGTAAAGTATAAGCGCAGGCGAGCAGGTATAGCAGGTATAGCAAGTATAGCAAATATAGCAGGTATAGCAGGTATAGCAGGTATAGCAGGTATAGCAGGTATAGCAAGTACCTTATAGCAGGTATAGCAGTATAGCAGTATAGCAGGTTATGTTATTTTTCTTTTTAATACTTAGGCAAAAGACGCTGCGTTGCAATCTGCATACTAGTGTTAAGTACCGAGACCTAAGTAGGGAACTCCTTAGATGTAGGAATTTTTTAAGGTAGACGTAGGTAGGCTATAGACAGTAGGTATCATCACAAGCTTTTAGTTTGAGCCAAAAGAGATGCTTGTCAATACTAACCCAAGTAGGTAAGTAGCTAATCCCGGGTTGATCCGGGCAAGAGATCCCGGATTCCGGGTATGTGCGTGTTCTTACACTAGGTTATAGCACTGCTGATGCTGTACATAGGAGGTAGCTACCTACCTTCTAAAAATAAGAGCGGCCAGTGGTGTGCCAAAGACAACCGAAATGTGCCGATCAATAACGATATGTAACATCGTACCATGTACTGGCAAATTGGGGATCACATCATCACAGTGTGAAGATGGTCGCTTCATGGTGAGTTCGGAATCACTGTAGGCAAACACGATGTATGATTAATGGTCTTGTTGGAGGAAAAGGTTTTAGGGGGGGGGCCGGGGGGTGAGTATAGCTAGGATTGTACTTGCGTCGGCAGTCTCCCTTGCCTTGATGATACCATACAATTTGGCTGATAAGAGGCTTCTTAAGCCAGGTGCAGTTTCCTGAACACACAAGACATCCAGAACATGAACAAGCTTACCGATCAACTAATTGAATTTTTGACAATTCATACATCCTCTCCTGTTGCCGCCTAGCTCCTCCTTAATTGACGAGATGGTCTTTTCCAAGATTCAAAGCTTTGTGACGCAATCATGGCCGCCCCGTCCAGTTCTCACTGGCAACAATATGGCCGCAAACTCCCAGGCCGGTCGCGTTTTCATTGTAACAGGAGGAAACTCCGGGATCGGTTTGGAGCTCTGCAAGTTGCTACTTAGTTCGGGCGCCACAGTCTACATGGCCTCCAGAAGCAAGGTCCGTCTACCATGATACCAAAGTAATACACGTGTTAGAGTTTGGAATGCGAGATCAACATTAATCCTGACGTTTTATGATGCAACAGGAAAAAGCAGAAGCGGCCATAGCATCCATTGTCATGGAGAAGAAGGGCCCAACAGCCATGGGGAATTTGAAGTTCTTGCATCTAGACCTGGCGGATCTGTCAAGCGTTAAGCAGGCTGCCTTGGCGTTCTCTGAACAGGAGACCAGGCTTGACGTACTCTGGAACAATGCCGGAATCGGCGCGAACGGGGTCCAGTTCGGAGATCGCACAACTCAGGGGCTCGAAATCTTGCTGGGCACTCATTGTGTAGGAGCCTTACTTTTCACCGAGCTTCTCGTACCCAAGCTTAAGGCTGCAGCGAATGTAGATGCCAGCGGGTCTAAATCCGGGCCGAGTGGGATGACGCGTGTAGTGTGGACCTCCTCTGCCCTGGTCGATAGCGCGGCTCCAACTGATGGCATAGACTTTGCAGCGCTGGATGCAGGACTACAGGATCGGTTGGCCAACTATGCCATGTCCAAGGCGGGGGCGTGGATCTTGGGCCATGAGTTCGCAAGACGTCACCAACAAGATGGAATTCTTAGTGTGGTGGCAAATCCAGGTGAGACAACAAACACTTATACTTCATCTCCTGTTGGGAGATGCCCAGAGAGTCGTCTATGCAAATAACAAAAGCACCTGATAACTAACGGCTACGGCCTATACTAGGAAATGTCAGAGGCGGCAGCTACGCGGGCACACCGCGCGTCCTCATGGCCATCTTGAATCTCACGATGCTACACCCGACCATATTTGGTGCTTATACGCATTTGTATGCCGGGCTATCATCCGAAGTCAAGTGGGGGCATATGGGTAGTTACATAGTTCCGTGGGGCAGGCTCTGGGCAAATCATGTTCGCCAGGATATTGTCAAGGCGATGATGCCTGAAGAAGAAGGGGGGCTTGGATATGGTCAAAAGTTCTGGGGATGGTGTGAAGACAAATTCAGAGCCTTTGTCTAGAGCTGGCTCGATGACAAGAGCCGCCATATCACTAAGAAAGAGCGGTGTAAGACGGCCCTCGTATCCAAGAACGAGAAATGAGACATGTCCTTGTAGAGCAAACGAAAGGTCCTGACGTGAAGAAGGCAGTATAGGGTGAAAGGAGGGTATGGACAGAAAACTACCTAATCAGATATCCCCAATAGTATGACACATGGAGGACCCCTGTTCAATCAATCCAGCTGCATGCTGCGGCGAAGTAAAGACTAACTGAATCCGTTGGTGTCACCCTGAAAGAGTGCCAAGCACTTGTCCGTTACGATAATAAGGCAGGCTATGGTTGTACATTTGTGATTTAATATCTTCTAAGGGCAGAGTAGCAAAGGCTTGCCAACGTTTGGGTATGGGGGTAGATTGGGGGTAGATTGCGTAGGATATACAAGGTCGTATTTATCATGTACAAGCGTAGGTTCATGTTAGTTTCTATGTGCTTCTATGAACAGGAGACCCAGTATGGGGCCAGATGTAATAATGTATACAGTGTACCACATCACCCTCATACTCTCTTGTTACATACTGGTAGTACACAAAATATACGATTTGGCCCCTGCAGAAATGTCCAAAGGTATCCCTAGACAACCTGTGCAATGCACTCCTTGTGTAGTCCTGTAGGACCAAGCTTTAGCGAAAGGGTACTTATTTAGGGCTGTGAGAAACCTTGGAAGGCTCTTCTCAGCCTGCCCCGTTCACTGCGCCAATTGCTACCCTACCACTCCTGCGTCAGCCTCTACAAACAAAGTTGTTCTTTCAATTTAGGAACTTAATTGCAGATCTTTTGATTTATCTGTAATGGGCAAGCCATGAATGCAGGTATCACGCATGATTGAGAAGATATGCCAATCTTAGCATGATCGCTACTTTGACTCAAGGCCCACTTCTATATAAATTACTCAGCAGACGCATAGAGACGTTTACAAATATATAGCGTTGTTATCTAATTAGTACATGGCTAAACCTTTGCCTCTTCTTTGCTAAGGTTTTTAGCAATATATACTGTTTCTTAAAGTGCATATTAAAGTACCTTGATATAAATCTCTAGTATATTAAGTATCTTTTACCTTATAGCGCAAAAAGGGGTTTTAAACATAGTTACTAAGAGCATTTTAACTAGTAAAAAGCATTTTTATTTAAAATATTTAATTTATTAATATATAACCTAGAAATTATTTTTAATATATATTATTTTAACTATAAAAATCCTTTTTATTAAGTTTATAAGTTTAAATATATAAATTGTTTTTAATAAACATTATTTTTACTAGCTAAAACCTTTTTAATAATTATTTTTAACTAAAAAAATATTTTTCTTAAAAAAACGCTTGCTATAATAAGTTAAAGGCTAAAAAAAAAACTTGTTAATATTACTTATATTAAAACTAGTACTTATAAAAAAACCTTTTTTATATAAGTAGTTAGTTTAAATAAGTAGTATATAAGTAATTAAGCTATATTATATTATTATACTAATAATGTTATTATAAGTAAAAATGTAAATTTTAAATATATAATTATAGTAATAAAAAAGTAATTAATAAAGCTTTTTTTACTAGTAATAAAGCTTTTTTATATATTAATTTAAATATATAAAGTTTTTAAATTTAAAACAATTTTTAGCTAAAAATATCTATTATACTTAAATATAAAAAGAGGTTTTTTTATATATTTATATTTAATACTTTTAAGCACTACTTTAAAATATAAATAATAGTTTATAACTTAAATATATTAGCACTAAATTTTAAAGCTTAAAATAGTATATTACTAATTATTTACTTTTATTAAACTTATATTATATTAAAATAAATAAGTAATATTATAAGTATAAAAAATATTTAATTACTTTTTTATTTATATATTATGATTTTTAATATAAAACATTAAATTTTAAAAGTTAAAAGTATTTTTTAAATAGCTTTATATTATATTTATTTTATAATTTATTTTATATTTATTTTATATTTATTTAATATGCTTATAATAATAAAAGTAAAACTTTTAAATTTTAAAGTTAATATAATAGTGCGTTATTATTAACTATTAAGCTATAAGGCTTACTAAAAGTAGTTATTGCTTAAATATTTTATATTTATATAATTAAGCTATATATAGCCTAGGTTTTTTAAGTTTTATAAACTTATATTAACTTTTAGCTAAAAGGTTTTTAATAAGTACAGGTTGCTCTTTTATATTGCCTTTCGTTTTTAATAAATTGTCCTTAATTTAATAAAAATAATATAAGTAATTTAATTAATATAAATAATTTAATTAACAAATGCTTTTTAGTTATAATTTAGTTAGCAAACAATCTTTTTATACAATTAAATTTAAGTAATTTTAATTAGCAAAACAATATCTTATAATACAATTTAACAATCTAACGATTAATGTTTAACTAGCTTTTCTAGAGGTATTATTTTTATACTATAGTACCTAGGTGTTTAATAGCGTTAATTGCACGTTGCTTTAAACGCTATATATTTAGCTACGTTTTAGCTATTAATTAGCTATAAAACTCTTATAACTTGTATATTAACTGCAAGACTTAAACCTATGCCTTTTAAAATACTGTTACACTAGGCAATAATAGTGTAATAGTGCGTTATTATTAACTGTTAAGCTATAAGGCTTACTTAAAGTAGTTATTGCTTAGATGTTTTACACTTATATAATTAGGCTATATATAGCCTAGGTTTTTTAAGTTTTATAAACTTGCGCTAACTTTTAGCTAAACGGTCTTTAATAAGTAAAGGTCGCTTTTTTATAATAAATAGCTATAATAGCTATAAAAACTATAGTTATTTTAAAGCTTAATTATACTTTATATTTATAAATAGATTATAAGCTAAAAAGCTAGAATTTAAAACTAAGATTTATATTATAACTATATATATATATTTCTTCTAAGTTTTTTTAATAAGTAGCTTTTATTTATATTATTATAATCTATTAAAATCTATTTTATATATACTTATAATAAAGGCCTTTAGCTATTATGCTTATCTAGCTATATTAGCTATACTTTTAGCTATAACTATTAATAAATAAAGTTAATTAAGCAAATAATTACTAGGCTATTTTAAGTAAAATAATAGGCAATAAATAAAAGCGCTATAAGTGTATATAATAAGGTTGTAATAATTGTAATATAGCTCTTTATAGCTTAGAAGCTTGTTAGTACTTTTAGCACAGGCAAAATTAGGTAGGAAAAGATGTATCTCCTAGCTAGGCTGTTTAATTGGTTAATAATCCTGGTCGCTATGTCATACTTTCTTCACTACGCCGTCCCGGGCTCCAAAGGGATGATTTCCTAGGCCAACCTGCTTCTAGTGACCATGTTCAAAACCCTCCCCGCGCAGTAAGGTAGGTGCTGTAAGGAATAAGTTCCGAGGTGCTAGGTTGGTCTTGTACTCCACTTATGCGCGGTACGGGCCGTTATGGCTAACGAACGGCCCCTCTAGGTTTGTAGGTACGGTACTTTATTACTCACGTCAAGCGATGCTGGAAACCAACAGGACAAATAAAATAGGCGCTGTACTGTGACCCCCCTGTGATTCTTTCCCGCCTTTCAGGGCTGAGATTAGAATAATAAGAAACTTGGTTGTATCACGATTGCTGCTCCCTGGTGCAGACTCCAGAGAGACTGGAAGAAATATAGAAACCAACTTATTATTACTGCGTAGAGGGATCCACCGGCGCCACCTCCACATTGCCAAGTCCCAGAAAGACTTGTACTAGCCACACCCACTGCATTCCTAGCCACCAACTCGCTGTCAACCAACTACCTAGGTAGGTAACCGTACACTTAGGTAGCATTCATGGACCACCTTCAATAGAATGACATGGGCAATAGAGCCATTGAGGCCACCTCTCCTTCTAATTCACTACTACAGCTCTTACTCCTTTGCTACCTGGTTTTGGCATAGGCTTGATCAGATCTACAGCAAACTCGACGTCCTTGGACGTCGTTTCGAAAAGGAGGAATTTGTGCCGACGAAACATGGTCGCAAGTGCGACATACAGCTCCATGACGGCCAGGTGCATGCCTATACAGCCCCGTGCGCCGCGACTAAACGAAACGATGTAGCGGGACAGCGGTGTTACTCCGTCTGGCCCCTTGGGGTCACCAAGCCAGCGCTCTGGTCGAAACTCGAGTGGCGCAGGGAATATAGTACGATTTGTATGGTTGTGATATGCATCCATGCTTACTGGTGTATTGGGGGGTATGACCAGATCGCCGTAGATCCAGCTGCCCAGTCTGTTTACCCGCGGCAGACGTTGGACAGACCCGAAAGACAGTCTTAGCGCTGCCGTTTGTTAATTTCTTTTCTGTTAACGGATAATAATCGAAGGTCTCATGTCGTACCTTCCCAGACGATAGCGGACAAGTATGGAAGTTTTTCCAGTTGATCCCATGGCAGTATCTCGTTAGAGTTTGGTATGTAATGTTCCAGTTCGGCCCTCAGTCGACATTCAACAGACGCATCGTTGAGAATGTAGAATGATGCTACAGTGAGCGTCCACGTCGTCGTCTCGATGCCCGCACCGTTGACGAGCATTCCTTCTTGGGTTAACCTGTCTATCGTAAGGTCCTGGGGCGGAAGGTCCAACGAAGCTAGGATCTCATGGAATATCGTCGGGTGGACTGATTCGCTCGCTTCTATATTTTTACCCGACATGATCCTACTGACTTGCTGCTTGATTTCTTGCCGATAGTCCAGAATGGGTCGCACAACTGGAGCGACTGTGCCCATGATCGAATCGGGGAGCAGTTGAAATATGCGCCCGAGAAATTGAAAGTGGGTGGTGTAATGAGCTACGTGAACAAAACTTTCCATGGCCTCAGGGAAGGGAGACTGGAAATTGGGCGCCAAAGAACAGACTGGGGGCAGAGCGAATGCCAACTCCCTGATCATATCAGCCGTCAGGCATGCCCACATTTGGTTAAGGTGAATAACCTGGCCGCTGAAGTCATTCGATAACCGATGAGAGATGCGATCTATGATAACTTGTAAGTCATCATTATAGCTCCTCGTACGAGTCATGGAGAAAAAGGGGGCAATTGCTGCACGTCGATGCCGATGTTTCTCAGCATGAACTGTACTGACGACCGACTGTGGAATGTTAAGCCGGTATTTGAACTTATCTGTCTTGTCGATCGGTCTAGATGGATGACTGTTACAGAATATTTCGTCATAAAATTCTGGATCATCGATATGAAGCTCATCAGGACTTATGCGTACGATGGGTCCATATCTCTCATGGAGTCTCTTGAGGTGGAACGCGAATTGACCGCCTCCCTCGGAGATGAAATCGTAGTAAGCTTCGTACCAAAACGTCAAGGCGGCCAAAGCTGGGCCAGGAAATTTGGCAATAGGACTAAAATAGAGCCTCCAGAGAGTTAGACAAAGACAATATAGGAGTCCGAGGGTGGCTAGGACAGATACAGATCCGGGAACCAGAAAGCTTCCCAGAGTCTTAAAACTCTCAGTGACGGGAACCAAACCACCAAACAGGCATTCCACGAAATAATACATGCTGCAAACTGATTCAAATCTCTGAAAAGGCTACAAAACATAATTAGTACAAAGCGGGAAAACCTAGTCCTCACAGCTGCAGACGCATATAAATGGGAGGACTGGGTCCGCTTTATGCTGACCGGTCTCAAGGCGTCGGGCAATTACCGTGTGGCCCCAGAAGCAAAATATTATAGGTCAACTTTTAAACTTACTACAAGCCACTATCTAGCCCACCTATGTCTACCTTGAAAAATTCCTACATCTAAGGAGTTCTCTACTTAGGTCCCGATACTTAACGCCAGCATGCAGATCGCCACGCAGTGTCTTTTGCCCAAGTAACTCAAAGAAAAATGACATGACCTGTACTTGCAGCCTGCTACCTTTTGCTACACTAGCTACCCACTTAAGTACCTTACCCTTAACCTGCTACACCTGCCTGCCTGCCTGCCTGCCTGCCTGCCTGCCTGCCTGCCTACGTCCTTACCATATTTATGTATAAACCTACCTGCTTATAAGTATAGGTACTATACTACCTATGTTAATCAGGAGGTATTAACTTAGGGGTATATAGTAAGGCGCTATACTATAAATATATATTTAAAGAAAAGGGGTTAACGTGCACTAAGTAAACAAACTTATTAAATATAGAAATTTTTTAAAGTAAATATAAATAGGCTAATAATTTTAATATATAATATATATAAGTATAAATAAATAAATATAGTTATAGTTATAGTTTATTAATATTTAACTTAAAAACTTAGTAATTAATTTATTGCTATATTTTTATATAACCTTTTTTTAAGTTTATAATAAAAAAAACGCTTTTTATATAATTTAGCTTTTAACTTTATTTAAATATAATGCTATAAAAAACTTTTATTATACTTTTTAATAATAAAAGTAAAACTTTTTATTATTTAAGCTTTAAATTATTTTTTATTATAATATATTATACTTTTTTCTAGCTATAAAGTACTAAAAATAATTACTATAATAAAGCTAAGTTAATTTTTTATTTAATATTAATATAAACTATTATTAAATAACTATATAAATTAAAAAGCAGTAGTTATAAAGTAAGTAAATAAATAAGTAAATATTTTAACTAATTAAAGATAAAGTATTTAATACTTAAATTTAAGTAAATATTTATAATAAAAAAATATATAAGCTAAGCTACTATAATTATTATAACTTTTTTTTATTACTTTTTAAAAATAGTTTATTTTTTTATTTATTTAAATAACTTTTATATATATTACTAGCTTTATTTTCTTTATTTACTATATTTAGCTATAACTAAGTATATATGCTTTAAGTTAACTAATTAATTTAAATAGCTAGTAATAAGTTAATAAAGCTAAAGTAAATATAGTAAAAAAAGGTTTTAATAGTAGTTTATATTATTATTAAATAAAGAATTAACCTAGGTTTGCTTTAATAATTATTGTTAATACTTTATAGCTAAAAAAGGCATAGTATATTATAATAAAAATAAAAAGCTTAAGCAATAAAAAGTTATATTTTTTTTTAAAAAAAGCTAAGCTTAAAAAAAGTAAATAGCTTAGTAGCGGTTTTTTATAATATTATTAACTTAATTTATAAATTTTAACTTTTATTATAAAAAGTATAGCAAAGGCTTTTTTTATAATATTATACTTAAATAAACTTAAAAGCTAAGCAATATATAAAGTGTTTTTTTAATATAATTTAAAAAAGATTATATAAAAAAGTAGCAATAAAATAATTACTAAGTTTATAAGTTAAATATTATTAAACTTTAATTATAACTATATTATAGCTATTAAATAGTATATATAAAGTATAAATAAAATATATTTAAAATTATAATAAGTATAGTTTAATTTAATTTAATTAATTTTTAATATAAAAAACGTTTTTTATTAAAGTTAAACTATACTTTTTAAAGCTATATATTATAAAGTTTTAAAAAAATTATAACTTACTTATATTTAAGCTGCTTATATGTTTATATATGCTATTATAAAGCTTAAGCTTTATTACCTAGCTTTATTTCTTTTATTATTATTATTACTTTAAGCATATTTTTATAAAAAAGCTAGTTTTTTTTATAAACCTTGCTTATTTTATACTTTTTTTAAAAAAATGTTAAAAAGTCCGCTTTTTAAGTTTTAATAAGCATTAATATTAAATTTACTACTAAGCTAATAAATTAAGCAACTAATATAATTAATTAGTTTAATTGCTTATTATACTAAATTTAATATATTTTTTAAGCATAGGTATATAGTAGGTATACTTAGTATAATATCATTTTTTATAGTATTAGTTATAATAAAACTTTATATACTTGCTTTATTTTAGCTAAGTATTATAAACTATAAAAAACGTGCACTTTTTACTTTATATAAAAATTAAACTTATAACTTAATATACTATAATACTTAGCAGCTTATTTAAGCAATAAAACTTTTAATTATTAAATTTACTACTAAGCTAAAAAATTAAGCAACTAATGCAGTTATTAGTATTGTTGCTTATTATGCTAAATTTAACAATTAGCTTATATTTTTAAAGTTAACTATAAAAAAATGTGCTAGGAAGTTTTTCTCTCTTTATTGCTATAATAGTTATTTAAGTCTACATGCTTAAATTGTTTATGCTATAATAGGTATATAAGTATTTGTTAACATAAATATGTTTTTTAAGTAGTACATCTATTTTAAAGTAAAGCGTGCGTTAAATATAAGTAGTAATTAGGTATCTATTATTAGTGTAGTATTTTGGTCAGGATTAACCACAACCAAGTCCTACGTAGTTCTAACTTAGGAGTGAATAGTCCTATATTGTTACTCTATCGGATCATTGAGTAGGTATCTTAACACCTTGGGGCACCTAAGTAGGAGGTAGGGAAGGTCATTTGTGTCTCCAACTGGCTCCAGCCCCCACACCCTCGGCCCCTTGGACAGGGCCGTACCGTCTCACCGTACCGTAGAGCAGGAAAGTTGTTGGCTCACAGCCTGTTAACGCTATTACAACGCCTGGCGGTTGCTCTTTCTGCCGTCAAGGGGTTCCCGGCCTGCTGATCTTCGCAAGCAACCCCGCACTACAGTCTACCCAAAACTCTGCCTTACCTCTCCTTATTTCTCTTATGTGATTGCACCTTCGCGAGGCCTGCCACACAATGCCCTTTAAAAACAGGAGTACCCACACGATTCCGTCGCAGAGGACAACCAAACGGTCAACTGGTGCTCTGTAGCTTCCACTTCCTCTCTTCAGTCCCCAAGCGACCTTGTTACTGCCATTGTAAGGGAGTTCCTCCAGAGGACGGCAGTGTTCCTGCGATGGATAACCCCGTCGTTGTAGTTATCACCGGTGTTAGCACAGGTATGTATACCCTTGTCTCTGCCTCATGCCAAAACCTGGAAATGCTCAAATGTTCTTCAGGCATAGGAAGGGAGTTGGCCGAACGATATCTCAAAAGACCTGATCACATTGTCGTGGGAAGCGTCCGAGACGAATCTAAGCCAGAAATTGCCACGCTCAAGGATGTTAAAGTCGCTCGTGGTTCCAAGCTGCTCTTAGTACATATCGAGAGCACCTCGTTCACCGATACTGCCAAAGCCTTTGAGGTTGTTATGCAGTCTGGAATCGACTACGTAGACATTGTCATTGCTAATGCGGGAGGAAGTCCTCACGTGCAGCCGCTCGACAACGTTTCCGCCAAAGACATGATATCTAACTTCCACGTTAACGCAGTGGGGCCCCTAGTCCTGTTCCAGACTTTCAAGCCGCTGCTACAAAAGTCAAAGAGATCGCCCAAGTGGATATCAGTCTCTACCGGTGGTGGCTCTATTAGCCTCATGCAATCCATTCGATCCTGGGTTGGTCCCGCCTACGGCGCCTCGAAGGCGGCCTTGAACTGGATAACGTGGTGAGTGGTTGATCGTACTGGTTGTGTGCGATGTTACTCGTTCTACGTACTGCGTGTGATCAATAACTTACAAGTGTCTATCTCAGTGCGATACACTTTGAGAATGAGTGGCTCATTGCTGCCGCCATTCATCCCGGGTAGACATTCCCAAACCCAACTTCTACTACCCTTGGGCAGTAACTTGCTAACTTGACTACAGTCTTGTCCAAACCGGCCCTGGAAACTGGGTTGCTCGAACGTTCGGTAACCTGGAGAAGGCCCCTATTACCATCGAGCATTGCGTTGACAGGATGCTGGACATCGTAAGTCTTCCGGCAAGGATTTAATTGGAGAAGCACCCCCAAAGAACCTGACTAATATGCGCCCCGTCAGATTGACAACTCCAATCGCCAAATGACTTCTGGGAAGTTCATCAGGGCTATAGATGGTACTGAAATGACGTGGTAAAAACGGCCATGACTAAGTATATGGGGCCTTAATTCTGTTTTACCTTACAAGAAGCAAACGGCGTGGTGCTTGGTTAGGGCGGGGATAGATCTGCTATTATCCGGTAGCCGCTAATAACGGTAAAGCGCCTAGATAGTATAGTCGTTTTCAAACAAAGTGTTGGTAGAGCCACACCGCGCTAAATCGCAGTGTACCGTTTTTTTATTTACCTTACTTTTTCTAATTTCTAACCTTTACACTACCCTTTTGCCTAAAAAAGTGACTTTTTTAATTATAAACATGTCTTTAGATAAAATAAGGCGTATATTTTAGCTAGGCTATATATAATATAATAACAAAGGTATAAAGTACCTCTATTAGACCTATATAAGAAATACGTCCTACCTTTATATTAAATAGGATTTTTTTTCTTTTTAGATATTAGTTTATGTTAACTATAGTACTTAATATACCTAATATTATACCTAACTATTTTTTTCTATATTTTTCCTTTTTACTATAACAATTTTAATGTCTTTTTTATAGTTACTTATAATAAATATTAAAATATTATTACTTATATAATTAGTAATTTCTTTATATTAAAATTATATATATTATAAGTATTATTTGCTTATATACTATATAGCTTTTATAATCTTTGCTACTTTATTAAATTAAAAAACTTTAATAAGTATTGCTTTATATATTAGCAATAATATAATATATTTAATTATATAAAATATTTTATTTATTTATATAAAGTAATTATTTACTTATATAATTATATTATACCTATTTACTTACTTTTAAAGCACTTATATTATAGTTAAACAAAGTTTAAAAAAGCATTAAAGTATAGCTAAATTATATTTAATTATTATTAGCAAAAGGCTATATTATAAATAAAGATTTAATAATTTTATTATGTTTTTATTTATATAAGTATAATACCTATGCAAAATTAAAGATTGCTATTTTAAGGTTTTTAAAAAGTACATTTTTAAAAAGTAGTTAAAAAAAGTATTATAATGTTTAACATATAAGCATGCTTTTTAAAGCAAATCTAATAAGCTACTAAACCTGTTTTAAACTAGATTCTTTATATAATAAACTATAATTTAAAAAAGTACTTTAATATATATTATTAAAAAGGTGCTTTAAATTATTTTAAGTTTTAAGCTATGTTTTTAAAAGATTTTAAAAAAAATCTGCAATAACAAATAAAATAACAATAAGTTATAAGTTAAAAAGACTATGCAAATTTAAGCTAATTACTTAATATAATACCTTTAATTTAAATATAAATTAAATACTAGTATTATCTAGGTCACTTTTTAAAAAAAAAAGATTTTATATATTGCTAGTTAGCAACAAATAAATTATATTATAAAATATCCGACAATAAGTTATAGCGAACAGAGTGGATTGGGATAGGTGCAAAGCATTAAAAGTAAAACTATATGCTTAAAAATGTAATATAATTAACTATAATCTATTAAAAGTATTTAACTAGGTTTAAAGTGCTTTATATATTTCTAGTACCCTTTAAGTATAGGTATATGTTATATAATAGTCTAAGATATGCGCAGCATATTTTACTTTATCTAAGATAAGGTTACTATGTACCTAGTTACCTAAAGTACTTTTAATACCTTTAAATTTAGGTTACATGCTTTATTTATTATATACCCCTTATTTAAGGCTAACTATTATAAACAGCTTTAAATATTAACTAGCAAGATAATATAAGTAAATAAAAAAAAATTGTTACAAATAAAATAATAATATTAGCATATATAAACTAATTTTTAAATACGTTTGCATATTTAAAATACGTTGTAATAATTGCAAAGTGCTAGTAATTGTATAAATGCTAGCGATCTTTAGGTTTTTTTTAAATGCAAGTGCGTATTTAAAAATGCGTTATAATATATAGTAGTTAAAATAAGTTAAAGTAATTAAGTACTTTAGTACTTTATTGTCTATATAGGCTTATAAATATGTTAAATGTACTTATATTTAAACTAGGTACTTTTAAGTATTTTATATTGTATTATAGTGCTTAGTTGCGTTTACTGTTTATTTACTTTACTTGCGCTAATACCTTTATAAGCTTAAATACTTTTTTAAATTTTTTAACCTTTTTTTTTTTATATTCTTGCTTTTATATTTTTTTATTTTACATACTTATTACTACTTTTTAGCGCGTAAGTATTAGTTTTTAATTAATTTTTAAAGTATTTAAAACATTATTACGCTTTTTAATTATAAAGTAAGTAATACGCGCATTTTTTTTTTTGTTTAATGCTTGCTACGCTGTTTTATAGTGTACAATGCAAAATTTAAACTTATTTTTAGTATATAAATAGTTTATTAGTTAAAAAAAAAGTTTTAAGCTATAGCTAAGCATACAAATGCAAACTTTAATATAAAAAATCTTGCTGCTCTTTTAGCCTAAGCTTATATAAAGGACTTTTATAGCGTAAGCAAGCGCAACTTAGCTTTTATAATGCTTTATTATAAAGAAAATAAAGCTAGTATGCTTATAAGCTTTTTTATATTATTTATAATGCTTGTTTAACTTATTTTAATTATAAGTTTGCTTTTGTTAAAGTATTTTATGCTTACGTTTAATATAGTCTTTAGCTTGTTGTTTAAAAAAAAGCAAAACTAATTACGTTATAAAAAAAGCTTTATAAAGCAAGTATTAAAAAATAAGCATTTTAACAATAATATAAATACTTATTTAAAAGTTGCTATTATTAGTTAAACTTTTATAGTAAAGGCTAATAAGCATTTAAATAATAATTTTAATGCTTATAAAAAGGTTGTTGCGCTTAAATAAGCTTTTAAAGTGCTTATAGTTATTTTTTATATCTTTTATACTAAGGTTTGCAGTTTGCTATTTTTTTATACAACGCTTATGCTTTTTTTAATAGCAAAAGTTGCTTTTAGTACAATATTTGCACGTAATGCCTTTGCTAGCATAAACGCTGCTTATATTTTAAGGCGTGCTAAATAGTAGGCAAAGCGTGCGCTTTAGTTACCTGTTCTTTTACTATTTAATTTATTAAGCAAAAGTAATTTTATAATGCGTTATATTTATTAACGTTAGTAAAATAATATAAAAAAAGCTGCTAGTAAGTAGCTTAAAAATATTGTAAATAAAAATGTTGCTAGCAAGCAACTAAATAATACTGCAAGTACTTTTATACTTTTGCTTAAAGTATTAGTTGCTAGCAAGCAACTTAAATATATTGCAAATATTTTTATACTTTTACTTAAAGTATAGGTTGCTAGCAAGCAACTTAAAAATATTGCAAATGCTTTTTTTATCTTTACTATAATATTTTTTATAGTATTTAATTTAGTTATTAATTTTTTTGCTATATTAGTATAGCTAAGCAACTTTTTAATACTACAAACACTTTAGTTAGTTTTAAAAGGCAGCAAAAAGCTTTAGCGCGCAAAAAAAATGTATACCCTGCTCTAATTAGCATTATAAGCTACAACTTATTATATTTTTTAATTAAAAGCACGTTTTTTGCCTTATATTTATTTTTATAGTAAAAATTATTATAAAAATCTTATATAATAAGTTAAAGCATTTTTAATTTATTATAATGCTTGCTTTTTTATTTAACTATACTAATTTACTTTTGCTATATAGTTGCTTATTTTATTAAAAGGTTTTTTTTATGCTAAAAAAAAAAGCTGTTGCTTAAAAGCTATAAAAAGCTTTTAAGCGCAGTTTTCTTGTTTTTAGTTAAGGTCCCCTTTTAAAGTTTCTTTTTTTTGCATATATTATTTTACTGCGCGTTTTTAGTTTAGTAAAAAAAAAATAAGTATTAAAGCAATGCTTAAATATATTGTTTAACGCTAGTTTAAATCCGGTGCTTAATAAATAGTTACAAGTTTTATAAACTATTTTTAATACTTTTGCTCTTATTAGCTTTAGTTTAAATACTTTTATTTTTATTAGCTTTAATTTTAATAAAAAAAGCAACAATAATAGCAATAATAGTATTTAGTTTAGCAAGTTTAATATAAACAAAAATTATATTTTATATTATAATTATATAAAGCTACGCACTTTAAATTAGCCTTTGCGTACTAATAAAGCTATTTTTAAAACGCTTACTTTTTTTATTTATAAAAAAAAGCAAAAAGTTGTACTTAAATTATAACTAAGTGCTTATTAAAATGTTTTATATACTAATTATTTTTTAGCTATAATACGCAGTTTTGTTTATTTATTTTTTAAAATTAGTTATTATAATGTAGCTAACTTAAATTGCTATTTTTGCTTACGTTATACTACTAGCTAAGCTTATTGCCTACTTTTTACTTAAGTTATACTATATGCTAATGCTTTATTTAAAATGCTTAAAGCAAAAGTAACTATTAAAAATTAAATAAGTATTTTACTTTTATTTTTAATACTTATAAGTGTTTAACTTTATTTTAAAAAGTAAAAAAGTTGTATAAGTATATTAATACTTTAAACGGTTGTTATAGCAATCTTTACTAGCGCATTATTTACTTTTATTTTAAAAAAAATATTTAGTAGCAAGTATTTTTAAAAAAAATATAAAATACTATATTTTAAATACTTAAGCTAAAAAGTTATAAAGTTAAAAACGCAAAGCTTAATAAGCTTATAGTAAATAATAAAAAGCTTATTTTAGCTTAAAATATTACTATTAGTTTTTAAAGTCTTAGCACTTTTTAGCAAAAAGTACGTAGTAGTAGTTATAGTGCTTATAAAGCTTGTAGTAGTTAAAGTTAGCAGCGTGCTACTAATGCTTAAGCAAAAAAAGTAAAAAAAAAGGGTAAAAAGTAAAAAGGCTTTTAAAAAAAATTAAATTAGTTTTGTCTTATGCTTATTTATTATTTATTGTTTTTAAGTAATCTTGCTTAGCTAGTTTAAATATAAATATTAAAGTTTTATAATAAACTCTTAATACTTATGCTTTTTTTTAATTAAAGTATAATACTTTACTACTTTTTAAGGTTAATTTTTTATTTTAAGTAGTAGTATTAAAATTTATTATAAGTTTAGTAGTAATTTAAAATGCTTAAATGCTTTTTAAAATAAGTTTTTAATAAGTTTGTTAGCTAGCATATTAGCTATTGCTATATACTTAATTTTAAATAAGCTTTTTTAATATTGCTTATATATTTATATATTTTATATATTAACATGTTTTAATTAAGTACTAATACGTTTTTTATTTTTTACTACTAAGCAAATTGCCTATATATTATTAAAGTAAATTTTCTAGTCCTAGTTAAAATTAAGCTTTATATTAGCTATTAAACGCTTTAATGCTATAGCTTCTTTACTTATTAGTTTTAAAACTATTAACTTTGCTTTTATAGTAAAAGTAAAAACTATATTTTATTAACATGCTTTTTAAATAATTAGGCTTCCTTATAAACTTATTAAGTATTTATAAAAAAATTGCCGTATTTTTAAATTGTTAGCAAAAAACACATTTTTTACTATTACTAGTGCTTATAAGCTACTAAGAAAATAGTTTATTACTATTTCTAGCTTTTTAGTATAGTATAAATACTTAATAACTTAATTTACTATAACTAAATACTTTAAACCTAAGTTAGTTAAAAACTTTAATAAAAGTAATATAGCATATAATATATTTGCTTTTATTATAATTACTATATATATAATTAATTTTACGCGCTTTTAATACGCCTTAATTTGCGCTTTTATTGCTGTGCTTTTAAACTTCTTTAGTTTTTTATAAGGTAGTAGTATATATAGTATTTAGCTTTTATTAGCTAGATTATAACGCTTAGCTACCTTTTTAATATATTAGTTATATAGCAAAAAAATTGTTTTCTTTTTCTTATTTTTTACTACTTTAATTTTAAAAAACTATATAATATTTTCTTAGTTTTTAATTTTATATACTTATTTAATACCTTAGGTTACTTAAAACGCTTACACTTTATAAAACTTTAAGTATAGTACTAAAAAATTGTTTATATAAAAAACTACTAGTATTTAGCAGTCTTTGCTATAAAATAGGCAAGGTTTTTTTTTAAAAAGTATAAAACTAAGTTTTATTAGCATGCTTAAAAATTTTTTATACTAAAAAAAAAGCAAGTTTTTTAAACTATATAATACTTTTAAAAGTAGTATAACCTTATTAAAATGCTTTCCTATACTATTAAGCATATTATATACTACTAGCTTTTTACTTTTTTTACTTACGTTAAAAAACGCGCTTTTAATATTATACTATTTACATTTAAAACTAAAATAAGCTACTATTACTATAACTAGTTAAAAGGTTAAAGTAGCAAAAGTAGCTATATAAGTTAACTAGAAAATATTAGTTGCTTATTAATTTCCTTTTACTATTAGTTTAGCTTTATAGTTTATAAAATACTTTTTTTTATTAAACTTATAAGCAAACACCTATTTTAATAGCAGTAGCTTGCTTATTATATTTTTATATAAAATACGTTTTATAATATTAAGTACAAGCATTTAATTTAGCTCCCTTTTTACGCTTTTTTTAAAATACTTTTTTAGCAAATATGTTATAAGGTTTTTTTAATGTTTAGGTTTTAGCTTTACTAAGTTGTTTTAATAAATTTTCTTTTTTAAAAAAGCATTTAAACATTTTGCTTTTATTTACCTTACTGCTACTATAAACACAATATATAAGGTTTTATATTTTTAATCTTTTTAGTAAATTACTTTTAGTTAATTTAAAAAAAATGTTTTTAAAAAAGATTTCTAACACTTATTATTATTGTTTAGTATTATAATTATATTTTTACTATATATAAGTGTTGTAAATATATGCTAATTGCTTTTTTTAGCTTTATTATAAAATAAGAATTTATAAAGTTTTTTGCTTTTTTTAACTTATTTTAGGGGTTTTTACTAAGTATATTTTTTTTTTGTTTTTAGCTTCTTTATATTAAAAGCATTTAAACTCTATACTTTTTTTTTAAAAGCTTTGTTTTGCTTTTTTTTAAGTTATATATTAAAAGTATTAAAGTACTTTAAAGCATTATAAAAGTTTTCTTAATGCTTTAAAGCTTTTTTTTTTATTATTAAATATAGTTAAGCATTTAAAGTTATATTTTAATGCTTTACTGTATTACTTTATAAGCTTAAATGCTTTAAAGTAGCTATTTTTTATTTAAGCTACTTATTAATATTAGCTTATAGCGTCCTTTTTAGTATACTTAACTTTTATAGTCTTTGCCCTATACTTTGTGCACTTTTTTTAAGTGCTACTAGTGTACTGCCTTGTTGTTTAAGTTCTTAGTTACGCTATCTTTCTTGCCTAAGAGGCTCTAGCGTATTTTTAAAGGTTATAAGTTTTTGCTGCTAATATTGCAGGTTTTTAAGTAGCTTTACCTGCTCTTGCGCCGCACTCCTTTAAATGCTTAACTATATCTAACGATAGAGGAGGAAGCTCTAAAGCAGCCGTTTTTTATCTAAGCTGCTTATTAATATTAGCTTGCGGCATTCTTTTTAGTATACTTAACCCTTATAGTCTTTGCTTTGTACTTTGTGCACTTTTTTTAAGTGCTACTAGTATACTGCTTTATTGTTTAAGTTCTTAGTTATGTTATCTCCTTTGCCTAAGAGGCTTTAGCGTATTTTTAGGGGTTATAAGTCCTTACTGCTAATGTTGCAGGTTTTTAAGTAGCTTTACTTGCTTTTGCGCTATACTTACTTTTAACTTATAAGCTTATAAAAAGCTATTTAGGCCTTTAGTTAGTTTAAGCACACTTTTAGTTTTTTTTGTTACTAGCAGCGTATTAAGCAGTATCTTATAACTTAAAATATTTTTAGTCTTATTATTTAAAAGTTTATTAAAAAATAACATTAGTATTAGTTTAACTTTAATAAACTTATACTATATTATTTTTTAACTAATATGCTTATAAGTTTTTTTTAGGTTATAAAACTATATTTTATTAAACTTTATATTTTTAAATATAATTACCTACTTTATTGTAAGTATTTAAATTTAGTATAAGTTAGTTATTATATACTTTACTATATATTTTGTATATGCTTAAGGTTTTGTTTTAAATACTTATTTTTAACAACTTGTAAGGAAATCTTGCTTTAATAAATAGCATTTGCATTTATATGCTATTATTTTTAACTAATTTAGTTTAAGATTACTTATTAGTACCTTTTTTACTTTTAGTATATATTAGCAAAAATAATGCATAAACTATATATAAAGCTTTTTAAGTAAGCTATAAAAATTATAAGCTTTTAAAAGGCTTTAGTTATATAACTATATTGCTGCTTAAATTATTTTTAGCTATAGTTTAGTAAGCAAACGTACTTTGTTTATTATAGCAGTTAACTTGCATATAATCTATTATTTAGCTTGTTTACTTGCTTTTACTAGTTCTTTAACGTGTGCAAGTAAGGTCTTTATTGTAATTTTTTTTTTTTTATACTACTTTTTATACTTAGTCTTTTTTTTTATAACAATAACTACTTTTTTATTATTATAGTAAAAAAAGTAAAAAGAAAGTTTAAACTAGCGTTTTACTTACTTTTTAAAACTAGTAAGCTTTTTAAGTACTAGTTTTAAGCTTTTTCTTTATAATAAAAAGGCTTAAAGTATTTTGCTGTATTTGTTTTTTAGGACTAACATTTACGCAGATTTATTATAGCCTTTTTTATAGTTAAATAAATCTTAATAGATTTTTTAAAACAGCTAACTTGCGCAACGCTTTAAGGTCTAGCAAAACACTACTTTAGTTGCATAAGTAGTAATATAGCTATTATACTTAATATAGGGCGTTTTTTAGATCTTAACGTTTTATACTTTATTAGCTAAAGCTTGCAAAGCTTTTAAACCTAAGTGTTTTGCTTTTAAGTGCTATAATTTTTTTAAATTAGTTTGTAGTTATAGTAGGTTTTTAAAGGGTTAATATTTTTTTTTTGTAGTAGTTATTATAATCTTTGCAGCACTAAGTAAAATATTAAAAAATATTATAAAGTTTACTAAGTAACTATTAAAGTAAAAGGATTAAAGCTTATATTTAAGAAAAACTAGGTTATAATAACGTGCAAGCATTTTAAGTATAGTATTGTACTTAATTAATTTATATTAAAGCAAGTAGTTAAAACTATAATACTAAATCTTTTTTTGCTAAAGTTAAGCTTTTAAAATAATGTTAATATAAAAACCTTTAACTACGTTTATATTTTTTAAAACTAAGTTTTTTATATAAGGGCTTATAATCTTATTTATTACCTTTTAAATTATTTATTAACTTTTTTTAATTACTAAAAAGCTTGTAGTGCTAAATAGGACGCTGTTATTAAACATAGCTTAAAAGCTTTTTTTATTTAATAAATCTAGTTTATTAACTAAGTAAACTGCTTTATAGTTATTTAGTACTATACTGTTTGCTAGTGCGTATTAAGGTTATTTAAGTATTATAAATATAGCAAAGTTTTTAGCTTTAATACTAAAGCTTACTAGATTAATTATTATATAGATCTAATTTTTAGGTAAATACTTGCTTTAGCTAGAATTTTTTTGCTTGTTTGATTTTCCCCTTTTTTTAAAGCTTATAAGTTTTAATAGTACCGCCTACCCCTTTTTTATAATTTTTTATTAAAGTCCGTTTTACTTAGCAAGTAAGTAGCGCTTTTTAGTTTTTTTAATGTGCTTATTGCTTATTTAAAAACCTTTAAAGCTTATAGATCTAGTAGCAGCGCGCTAGAAGTAAGTATACTTACGTAATAACTATAAGTAATAGCTTTTCTTGTTTTTAAAAAAACACAAGCAAAACTTGCTTTTAAAAGCGTTCTTAGTACCTAACTTTGCTTAAAATGCTTTTACTTTTTTAAAGTTGTTTAAAACTGCTATTATAAAAATAGCTAAAATACTAGCTTTTTTTTAGTTTTTTAACTTTTAGTTATACTTTTTAAAGATTTTAGCATATTTTGCAAGCGTTAAAATTAATTTGCTAAGGGCTTAGCAGCAAAAAAGTTGCATTTTTTTATTTTAGGCTTACTTTAATACAATTTTAGTGCTTATTATAGTTAAAAAATTTTTTGCTACTAATAGCCTTTTAATATTTACTATATTATAATTAAAAGCTTTGTTATACGCTGCTTGCTATTTTTTATACTACTTGCTTAGCTTAACTAAGCTTTTTTATGCTTTAGTAAGTACTTAATAATATATTTTTTAAGCAATTTATTAAAACTTAATATTATATAAGGCAACAATTCTTTTTAAGCGCTAAATAAAGTTTTATAGCGTATAATTACAATTTTAGTTTTAAAGCACTTAAACTTAGCTTTTAAAGCAGTTATTAACTATTTTGTTAACTTAATTTTAAATAAAAGTTAAATACGCTTAAAACATAATAACCTATTTTTTATGCTTATTATTTTTATTAATTATTGTTTTATATATAGCTTAAATTTTAGCCTTATTAAGGTTTAAAGTTTTAAAAAGGTTAAGCTTTTTATTATTTTAAAAGTTATTAAAATAGCGTAGCTATGCTTTATAGTGTTTGCACAGTTAATGCTAAATAATAACCTTTTTTACTTTTTTTTTAGTAGGATTTTTATAAAGCTTTATTAAACTATAAATAGTTTTAAAAGTATTTAAGTTTACTTTTTTTTAAATGTTGCGCTAATAATAAATAAACTTAAGCTTTTAATACTACTTTGCCTAGTTATAAGCATTTTTAAAAGTAATATTTGCATTAATCTTATTTTTTAATATTTTAAATGCTTAAAAGCTTTTTAAGTTATATTAAAATGCTTATTTAAATAAAAAAGTATTAAAAAAGTTAAACGTGTTTAAAATAGTTTTAAATAAGTTAAAGTTTATATTAAATAGTTTATAAATAAGGGCTTAAAAATAAAGTTATAAGTAGTTAACTAGCTTTTAAGCTTTTAAAAGTAGCACTAGTCCTTTATAAGCAAACTAAGCTTATAACTCCGACAATAAGTTATAGCAAACAAAGTAGATTAAAATAAGTATAAAGCATTAAAAGTAAAACTATACGCTTAAAAATATAATATAATTAACTATAATCTATTAAAAGTATTTAACTAGGTCTAAGGTGCTTTATATATTTTTAGTACCTTTTAGGTATAGGTACATGTTATATAATAGTTTAAGATACGCGCAGCGTATCTTACCTTATTTAAGATAAGGTCACTATGTACCTGGTTACCTAAGGTACTTCCAATACCTTTAGATCTAGGTTACATGCTTCATCCGTTACAAAATATTAATAATATTAAAAAATTAACAATAGCAATAAAATTAAATTAATATTAACAAAAACAAAATTAACTTTAGCTAAAAAGCTAAACTATTAACAGTTTAAAGCTATTAAAAAATAGCTAAAAAAAAGCTAAAACAATAGCTAATTAAATATAAAAATATTATTATTTTTTTTTAGTGCAATAATTTATTGCTATAACTTAGCGCTGTACTTTTTAGTTACAGCTTTTTTTAATTTTTTTATAAACAGGCTAATAGCTAAAAACTAAGCTAAAAAACTTATTTTTATTAGTTAAAAGCAAAAAAAGGTAGTATAAAAATACTAACAGTGCAAATTAAAACTTTAAAATTATTAAAAATATGTTTAAACTATATATAAATTATAAAACTTACTACGTTAATAGCAAGTTATTTAATTAAATTTTAAAGCAAAGTTTTAGTTTAAAAACAATGCTAACTATAAAAAACTATATTTTTTTTGCTTAAACTTTTTTTGCTAGTTAAATTATATATAAACTAATATATTAATACTATATAGCAAAAAGCAATATAAAAGCAAAATTAAGCTTTTGCAATTTTACTATAAAACGTAACTAAACTATTTTAAAATCTATTACTATTTTTATTAGCAATAGCTAAGCTATATAAATTATTAAAAATAGTATAAGTAAAAAAAAGCAGCTTTAAACTACTTTAATAACTTAGCAACTTAAATTATATTAAACTATAACATTTTTAATAACTAAAAATAATAAAATATTAAAGGTTAGTAAAACGTATATAAAAAAAGTATAAATTAATATATAAGCTTATAAATATTATAAGCTTTTTAATAGGTTTTGTAAGAAAAAGCACTAAGATTTTTATAAATATATACTATATAAAGTAGTAAACCTTTATTTAGCTAAAAATTATATGTTATACGCTTAAAACAAAGCTAGCAAGCATTTAAAACTAAAATAATTTTTTAGCTATTATAAATACTATATTTTTAATTATATACTTTAGTACTTTGCTTATATAAGCTATAAAGTTTATAGCGCCTACTATAAGCACGTTTACTAGCTATACTAGCTATACTACTTACATTACTTTAGCTAGCATTACTTTTACTTTTATTACCTTTATATTAGCTTTTATTTTTATTATCTTTTTTATAGTAAACTATAAAATTAGCAGCAAAAGCTAACATTATATTAAATTAAGTATAAAATAAAAAAAAAGGCAAAAAAAAAGTAAAATAAGTATTAATAAATATAAAAAAAAAAAAGTTATAAAAAATAAAAAGTAAAATTAAAATAATAATAATAATAAAAGTATTAAAAATAGAAAATAAAAAAATTTATATAAGTATTAGTAAAATATAAAAGTATATTAGTATATGTTTAAATTAACTATAAAATATACTTATAACAAACCTAACTTTAATACTTATAGTTTAATTAAAAAGTACTTAAGTACTTAAATACTAAACAATTTAATTAGTTAAGTTAATTAAAAGTTATAGCTAAAAAATACATAAATAGCTAAACTATATATACTTAAAATAATACTATTAATATACTTATAGTTAAATATAGTAAAAAAAGGGAATAATTATAATAACAAAGATATAAAGTACTTTTATTAGACCTATATAAAAAATACGTCTTACCTTTATATTAAATAGGATTTCTTCTCTTTTTAAACATTAGTTTATATTAACTATAGTACTTAATATACCTAATGTTATACTTAACTATCCTTTCCTTATATCCTTCTTTTTTACTATAACATATAAGGTTATTTACAAGTTAATAGGTTAAGCTATTTGCAAGTAAGTAGGTTAGCTAGTTTATTTACAGGTTTATTTGCAGGTTTATTTATAAGTAGGTAAGGTTAGCTAGTCTTTTTGCAGGTTTATTTGCAAGTAGGTAAGGTTAGCTGGTCTTTTTATAGGTCTATTTGCAAGTAAGTAGGTTAGCAGGTCTTTTAATAAGTAGGTAGATTAACTGGTTTTTTTGCAAGTTAATTTATAGGTCTTTTTGCAAGTAAGTAAGTAAGTAGGTTTATTTGCAAGTAGGTAGGTTAGTAGGTCTTTTTATAAGTAAGTAAGTTAACTAGTTTTTTTGCAGGTTTATTTACAGGTCTTTTTATAAGTAAGTAGGTAAGCAGGTTTATTTGCAAGTAAGTAAGTTAACTAGTTTTTTTGTAGGTCTTTTTATAGGTCTTTTTACAGGTCTTTTTATAAGTAAGTAAGTTAACTAGTTTTTTTGCAAGTAAGTAGGTTAACTAGTCTTTTTACAGGTTTATTTACAGGTTTATTTATAAGTAGGTAGGTTAACTGGTTTTTTTGCAGTTTTATTTACAAGTTAGTAGGTTAGCAGGTTTATTTATAAGTAGGTAGGTTAGTAGGTTTATTTATAAGTAAGTAAGTTAACTGGTCTTTTTGCAGGTCTTTTTATAGGTTTTTTTACAGTTTTATTTATAAGTAAGTAAGTTAGCAGGTCTTTTTATAAGTAAGTAAGTAAGCAGGTTTATTTATAAGTAAGTAAGTTACTAGGTCTTTTTATAGGTTTTTTTACAGGTCTTTTTGCAGTTTTATTTATAAGTAAATAGGTTAACTGGTCTTTTTGCAGGTCTTTTTGCAGTTTTATTTACAAGTAGGTAGGTTAGCAGGTCTTTTTGCAAGTAGGTAGGTAAGCAGGTTTATTTGCAAGTAAGTAGGTTAGCAGGTCTTTTTGTAAGTAGGTAGGTTAACTGGTCTTTTTGCAGGTTTATTTGCAAGTCTCTTTGCAAGTTAGTAGGCTAACTAGTCTCTTTGCAGGTTTAAGAGGCTATAATGTAAAGTTAATTACATTGGTTAAAAACAGGTATAATACGCGTTAGTAACCTTATTTATACTAAAAAAAGCACATTAATAGCTTTAAAATAATATAGCCTTTAAAAATAAGTAGTTATAATGTTTTAAAAATTAAAAATAGCTTTAAAACAACCTTTTTAGCTAAAAAAGTAGTATAAAGGTTAAAAATTAAAAAAAGTAAAGTAGTTAAAAAAACAATATATTGCAATTTAGTATAATATAGCTTTACTAACACTTTATTTAAAAATAACTATATAAGGTAGTAATAAGTTTATTATAAAGCAAAAATGTCTTATTTTAAAAGGTTTGCTTATATTAAGTACTTTTTTTAAACATTATTATTAAATAATTAAAGTAAATAACTTAAAGCTATTAAAGCAGTTAATACTATTAAAACTATAAAGCAACTAAAATTTTAGGTTTTATAAATTACTTAATAAAGCTTTTAAATAAATAAGCTAAATAGTAATAAGTACTAAATGGTCCTCATGCTAAGAAGCGGGGGGAACAGAACAGAAAACAGTTTAAATACTTATAGGTAGGTTAGGTACCTATCTGACATATCTCGACAAGCCCTAGCTACAATTTACACAACCGGCCACTCGACTCTAAGTCCTCTTTCCATTCCTCTGAGCCGACGCCTGTGCGGCTGTAGAACAGACCAGAAGGATCGTAAAGGCTCTTGACCTTTTTCAACTGGGCGTAATTGTCCCCATAGAGTTCTCGCTGCCAGTTAGGCTGCTCGAAATTCGCTTCATTCATGTACACCCCACCGCCCGGCGTGACCTTTTCAATGGCAGGCATGATGACGGTGGTCAACTTGTTTTGGACCGCAAGCATATCTTTCCATGGCACCGTGAATTCCCAAGTGGCCCTCACGATGCATTGCAACAGCGATGAGCGCCATTGCGGGAACACAGCGTTGGAGTAGAGCGGTGGTTTGGACGCATTGGTTGCTACGCAGGTGACCGCAAACCCCGCTTCAACGGCAACTCGGAATGCCTTGGTGATTCTCTCAGCTGAATCTTGGCTCCCCAACAAGGCTCGAGGAACTAGCCGCCCTCCGGTTACCTGGGCCTCTGGGATGCTCGAGAATACGGTAGAGAAATAGAAGTCGAACATATCCAAAATCGTGGGGTGCTGAGTGACATTAAGCGGAATCGACACCCCTGTCAAGGCCACCGCTCCCCTGAGAGGTTCAAGAAGCTTCTTAGTAGACACCACACCTCGATCTGGAAATGCAATGGCATGCACATCAAGTGACGTCGCTGAAAGCGTGTATGCTACGAGAGCTCCCTCATCGACCAGAGGACCTAGATTCGATTGAAAGTTGGTGACGGTGCTCCAAAATCTATCGATATCGCCGCCAGCTGACGCAACGTCCAGATAAGTCTTGGCGCCGCTCACTGTCCCATCTGGGAACGCACGTACCGTTGTTGAGACGACGACGGCGAAGGTGCCAGCTCCTCCACCGCTCAAAGCCCAGTACAGGTCTTGATGAGACTTTGGACTGACGGTCACGTGCTTACCCTCAGCTGTCACGACCTCCCATTCCAGGACATTGTCTGCCGCTAGGCCATAGACCGAGGTCAAAAGCCCGTGACCTCCCCCAGACGTGTAGCCACCGACTATTCCCACGTTCGGGCAGGTTCCAGCCAAGATGCGCAGTCCTTGTTTCTCCAGTGTGCTGCGAATATCGTTGAAGGTTATACCAGCCCCCATACGCACGGCTGGACCCGTGTAGTCGAGGGGGCCGCTGTACTTCTTCATAACTTTGATATCCTTCAGACCGTGTGTCCATAGTGACAGAGACCCTGCCCCGGTTGATCTTCCGAGAAAGCTTGGCAACGCCTGTCAGCTTGGTTTTCCCACATTGTGCTTGTTTATCTTACTCATGGCCGGTATTCTTGATTACTAGTCTTATACTGTGTGTTGCTGCAAAGCGAATAGCAGCTTGGATGTCGCTGGCGCCCGCTACCGCCACCGAATAAGGAGCGTAGTTGCCCAGTCTACACGGAAGTTCTCTCGCCGAAAAGGGGTCACAGGAATGGTTTTGGAAAATAGGGGCTAGTATGTCCGGTGCAGACTCCAAGCTAAAACTTATCGTTAATAATAACATTCGCAGGAAAAGGGATTCGGCAAGTGGAACAAACAATGTTCCGGAGAACGCCCACGTCTTCTTGAGGTTCTCACACGTTTCCGCAACATATTCGGGGTCATGGCAAGCAGACCCGAGGGGGTGGCTTGCTCGCAGACGACCGCCCACGGTCGAATTCAGCTGAGCCCAGTCGCGGTTGGTCGGCCAGGATCGGTCGCCGGGAAAGTTCTTGCACCGGCCCTGGATAAAGGTCTTGACTGAGTCGGAATAAGAGGGGTAAGCTGTTGTTAAGCTACAAAACAAGTATAAGGTAAGGAAAGCTGGCCATGCTGGTTGTTTTAACATCTTGATGAAGTTTCAAAGACACTAGCGAGGGCTCACGACAACACAGTCTCGCACTCGGTCGTTATTCACAATACGGTACGATCACTTTTTATAAAGCAAGCTTTTTTATTATGATTAAACTATTTAATAAGTTCACCTTGAGAGCAGTCGTTGGGGGCCGTTCTGCCTTCCTCACGCATCTATCAACATCAGAGTTGACAAGTTCCACAGCACTCATCGTTACAAGTCTGGGTCGTCTTCATACACAGCCCTGAAGTTGTTGCCCTTGCCACTCATGGTTACGGTGAACGTCAGCTTGGAGCTATTTTCGGCACCATCCATCCACAAAGTGGCATCACACCCGTTCTGCATATGGGTCGAGAGTCTCTCGTTTGAAGATGACATGCGCGTCTACATATGGAATCTGCATAAGAACGAGAATATGCGTACACTGTGCGCGCTAACCTGGGTGAACGAGAACTGAAAAAATAGGACTACCGTTGCATTGGCCGACGTGTTGAACGAGTTCTGGCAAAGCTATCTGAGACCAAGGCAATATTACTACCCAATGTACCACATATCCCTTCTGCACTGTAACTGTTGCATTAGGCCACTGGCCCCATCAGATGAAATCTACACAAGCTTGGAACGTATCATATCTCCCACCCACCCCCTGCAATGTTAGAGAGAGTCCTTCATTGGGTGATCGGCCATCTCCAACGAGTGGGATTGGCTTTACTCAATCAACCCCCCACAGGCCGGAGAGATGCCGGCGGATAAAATCAACCTGCATCTGCATTGTGGAACCAAAGCTTTCGCCGTCGAAGATATCCATGTGTCCTTTCCCCGGCACTACGTGCATGAATCGCGGCCCGGTCAACTTCTCATAGATCAGGTCCTTCTGCTTTTCAGCTAACGAAATGCGATCCTCCTCGGGCGTGATGAGAATGGTTGGTGTCTGAGACAGGAGTCGCAGGGTATGGAATGGATTCCAGGTCCTAATGTTGTAGTATGTCTGGATCGTGGTATTTATCTCGAAATCAGGAAGCTCTTGGAGCGATCTCTGGACTAGATGCAGCTCCTGTGCTCCGGAGCCTGCTCCAAATCCAGTTGGGTTTTCTCCCTTCAGATTTATCATAGGTAAGTAAAGGGGTTTGTTGCCAGTGATTTGCGACTCCCGATCCTGCATAGCCTTACTCATGACCCCGCGTGACCTATTTTCGGGCAGCTCCCAGGTCGTCAGAGGACATACAGCGATTATTAACCGCACCCGAGGGTCGAGTGCAGCAGCAGAAAGTGCCACTGCTCCGCTAAAAGACATGCCCCAGATAGCTATCTTGTTTTGATCTACCCGTGGATCCGACTTTAGGAAAGTCACCGCATCGTGGTAGTCGGATACCTGCTGTCCGGGATGAATATTGTTTCGGGGCACTCCATCGCTGGACCCAAGGGTACGTGGGTCATATGCTAGTGCTGTAACACCATTCCCTTGAAAGACCACGGCTATCTTTGGCATCAGAGTTCTCCTTGTCAGATTGAACTTCTGTTGGATTAGCAATCAATACATACGCTCCGGGAAGCCGCACTCACGCCTGGAGTCATGACAATGGCAGGCCCGGGCTCACTGCCGGCCGCTGGATAGAGAGTTCCCCTTAGGGTCAACCCATCTAACGTCTTAAACTCAACCTCCTCCGAATTTCGAGGCGTATCCATGATTGGCAAGAAACCAACAATAGTTGAGGTTTACGGGGAAAACGAAAGTGGTATCTGCCTCTTTGACAAGCAACAGAGTGGATTTCCAATATATATAATAAGATCAAGCGACTAGTACACAATGCTTTCGGTAGGAAGTCGCTGACGTGGAATGTGCAGTGCTCAGTGACTCGATCTCGCGTATGTCTCCTGAGGGTCGTTGGTTCCTCCACACCACGGGGTAACAATAGGCAAAACTGTTTGGTGCGATCAGCATCATATCGCATCCCAGATGGTCCACGTTGATTATTCTCGCAATAAAAAGCAATAAAAAGGGTTTTTATGCACTAATTACCTGTGTAACCTAGGTATTTGCTTTCAGGCAGGCTCTGGCAAACAGAGTAAGCGGCGAGTGTAATGTAGCATGTCAGCTATCCACCTCTACCCTCTCCCCTCTTTTAACTGTGCCATGTTGACAGAAGGAGGAATCCCGTCCCTTGGGGATTGACTTGTACTATGGATGTTGGAGTAGGTATGTTCTGAGTAGGCGTATATCCCGCATGAGGCGGGGCCGCGGGGTTGGGTGCCGGCGTGTAAGTACTATGTCAAATACGCACCCGACAACATACATTATCCCGTTAAGTGATCAACCGGTAATATGATGAACCATATTCCAGAACCAGGGTCTAGTTGTGGAAAAGCCTACCATGGGCATTCGGCAAGGTGTATACTAACATGCACATATCAACAGCCAGCCCTGCCTAAAAGTACGTAACTACACACCACAACACACATGATTGTACGGTGGAGTTGTTCCTTTATGTCCCTATCGAATGCCATTTAACCTCGCCAACGGCACGATGCAGTCTCCGGTTCCATTCTAAGTGACCTACTACCTTGTTCACTCACCTCTCTGAGAGGTGATACATGTCAAGGATGGCCGAGACATGTAAGACTCCAGTTGCTATCGTGGGCATGGCTTGCCGACTACCCGGGCGATGCAGGAATCCCAGGGACCTTTGGGAGTTAATGAAGAATGGCAGAGTTGCTTCCAACGAGCCACCTGCAAGTCGCTTCAATATCAGTGGTCATTATGACTCCTCTCTTAAGCCATTCACAATGAAGACGCCCGGAGGGATGTTTATGGAACACGTCGACCCAGCCGACTTTGATGCTCCATTTTTCAACATAAGCTTCGCAGATGCTATCTCTATGGATCCACAACAGAGGCTGCTGATGGAGGTATCTTATGAATGTCTCGAAAGCGCAGGCATAGCAAGGGAGAGTCTCGGTGGCAAGAAGATTGGTTGTATAATCGGAGCTAGCGCAGTTGGTGAGTGAGCTTTCAAAATCCTCGTGCCAGATCAGTTCTGTGAACCTCTCTATTGCGTCTATTGCGAACCGAGCCTAATTTCCTGATTGATGTGGAACAGACTACCAAGATATGGGGTGCAGGGACCCCGAGGATCGGGTCTTCTCTCCTACATTAGGTCTGAACCGGGCTCTTCTCAGCAACCGGATCAGCCACTTCTTCAACATACAAGGGCCGAGGTGAGTAAGTCTACTATCAGTCTACTACCAGTGCGTGCTAATATTTTAGGATAGCCTTACCGTTGATACTGCTTGCTCCAGCACTCTAATTGCCGTTGACCTTGCCTGCCTCTATCTCCAAAGTGGTCAAGCAGATGGGGTTTTGATTGGCGGTACAAATCTCTTCCTAAGTCCGGAACGGAATCAGGATATGGGCGCAATGCGCACTGCTGCCTCGGCCACGGGAAGATGTCACGTTTTTGATGTTGAAGCCGACGGCTACGTTACGGCAGAAGCGATTAACATGGTATACGTAAAAAGGCTGGACGATGCTGTCCGGGACAGGGATGCTATCCGGGCTGTTATTCTTGGCACCGCTTCTAACAGCTCCGGAAGGACCCCTGGCATCACTATGCCAAGCGCCGAGGCACAGGCAGCGGTTATACGAGCTTGCTATGCGAATGCGGGAATCCCAGTGGAACAATATAGTCAGACGGGCTACGTCGAGTGCCATGGGACCGGCACCTTGGCGGGGGACCCTATTGAAATCGCTGGCCTTTCGTTAACTTTTGGGCAATTTCGATCCGCCAGTGATCCTTTAATCATAGGCTCAGTAAAAGGCAACATTGGTCATTCTGAAGCAGCCGCGGGGCTGTCGGGACTCGTCAAGGCCGTGCTTGCAATCGAAAAAGGAGTCATCCCGGGAACAGCTACATTTATAACCCCAAACCCTGCAATCGACTTTGAAGGGGCCAAAGTCAGGGCATCGCGGCGATGGAGCCAATGGCCGTCTTCTTCCAAACGGAGAGCAAGCATCAACTCGTTCGGTTTCGGTGGTGCCAATGCCCATGTTGTAATCGAGTCCCCGGAATATTTGTTGCACGGCGTGGCTCCCTTTTACAAATCTACCTACCTGGACATGGACAAGATAGACGATGCGTTCTTCGAGGATGTCTGCAGCAGCGATGGACCTCAGTCCAAGGAAATAACCAAACCTTTGGTGCTTGTGGTGTCTGCAAACGACGAAAAGGCTCTAAAGGCGAGCGTTCACGCATTGTCATCACATGTCATCAACCCCACAGTTGAGGTGTCTCTAGACGATCTAGCCTACACTCTGTCAGAGCGTCGAAGTAGGCTTCATCACCGTTCCTACAGCATACGGAGGGGCCTAGAAGGGCTGTCAGCTGCATCTTTTGTTACAGGTAGCCGACCGCGGATTGGTGATGGGATACGGCTTGGCCTGGTCTTCAGCGGCCAGGGCGCGCAGTGGCCTATGATGGGCAGAGACATGATCCGGGAGTTGCCCCTTGCGAGGAAAACCATCGAGAGTCTCGATATGAGCCTGGCCGCACTCTCGGAACCACCTGGATTCTCTCTGCTTCACCAGTTAACTGCGGACCTAGATCCCTTAGTGTTACGTGATCCGGTCATTTCCCAGCCTCTGACGACCGCTTTGCAATTGGCTTATCTAGCTGTTCTATCCGACTGGGGAATCCGACCTCGGGCGGTGATTGGACATTCAAGTGGTGAGATTGCTGCGGCGGTGGCTGCCGGCTACCTCACAGCCCAAGAAGGCATACGGGTGGCATACCTACGCGGCCTAGCCATCAAACGGTCTTTGGTCGACGTACCACTCGGCATGCTTGCTGTTGGCCTCATGAAAGAAGTCGCGCAGACCTATATATCTCACATCGACGATACTGCCCTGCAAATAGCTTGTTATAATAGCCCCAAGAGCGTCACCGTCTCCGGGCCTGTCAGTGCGCTGAAACAACTGCAGGAAAAGCTTCAGTTGGACGGACATTTTGCCCGTATGCTACAGGTTGACACGGCTTATCATTCGAAACACATTCACTCTTCCGGTCAACTGTACCGAGAACTTCTTCTCCGGCAATGTCCCACCAGTTGTTCCGGTAGCCACGAAATCGCCATGTATTCTACAGTTAATGGCACCCGGATCAAAGAACCTATGAGTCTGGCCTACTGGGTCGACAACATGGTTTCACCCGTACAATTCAATGATGCGCTGTCTCAGATGATAGCTTCAGCCGAAAGAACCGGGTCCGATTCGGGTGTCAACTTTCTCGTTGAAGTTGGTCCCTCCAACACCCTTGCCGGACCCATTGCCCAAATCTTGGAATCCGAGTCCTTGAGGAAGGCCGCAGAGACCAACGAAAATCTGGATATTCCCTATTACCCGATTGCCAAACGAGGCCCCGACACTTTACTCTCCCTTTACCATGTGGCAGGGGCCGTCTTCGCGGCCGGCGGCCCAGTCGACTTCTCACGTGTGAACGAATACGGGATCGGAAAGCCACAGCCGTCCCTCCTTGTCGATCTACCGAGTTACACATGGACTCATTCCACCAAGTACTGGCACGAGGGACTGGCAAGCAGGGATTGGCGTTACCGTCAATTTCCACGACACGATCTCCTGGGATCGAAAATTCTGGGAACCAGTTGGAACTCGCCTACATGGCGTAACCGACTCAGTACCAAGGATATGCCTTGGCTAGTAGACCACAAGCTGGGCGAGCTTGTTGTCTTTCCTGGATCGGGATATATCTGTATGGCCATGGAGGCGGCCTACCAGACAATGGCCATGGTGGAGTGGACGGACAAAGAACCTGATGCGTTTCAGTACCGGTTCAGAGACATCAAATTTACTCGAGCGCTCGTTTTGGATGAAGGTTCAGAAAATTCTCTCATCATGTTGAGCCTCTCGAAGACGTCTGTTCTCGCCGGATCATGGTACGAGTTCAAGATTCTATCCAACAAGGGGGCCATCGGGGAGGTGTGGCAAGACCACGCCACAGGGTTGGTACGATTGGAATCCGAGTTCACAAAGCATACGGCGTCTGAGGATATAACGGAGACACTGCACCAGCCAGTTTCCGCGGCACCGTGGTATAAATACACCAGCGAAGTCGGCTTTACCTATGGGCCGGCTTTCCAGAAGCATCTCACCATGGAATCCACTTCGGGACAACGCATCGGGCGATCCCATGTATCCATGGAGCCGCCTAGTTCGCCATGGAAACAATCACGCTACGTAATACATCCTGTATGCATGGACGGATGCTTTCAAACCGTTGTTGGCCCAGTTCATGCCGGCGACTATACATCCATGACTTCGGCATTGGTGCCGACTGGGATAAAAGTCCTGGTCATCCCGGCGAGAGCTCAGCAGCCAAGCGAAGCCATATCGCACGCCCGAGCGAATTATGCGGGTATAGGCAGGATGCAGCAGGCCAAGAATTACTCCTGTGACTGCTCTGTGTATGACCCGAATGATGGCTCCTTGATCATGGACATGAGCGGACTGCGATTTTCGGAGCAGAATCCTTACCAGAACGCTAAGAAACCACAAGTGTACAGCCAGCTAATCTGGGATGTGGACATCTCAAAGATGACATACGAGATTGTCAACCATGTGGCCCAAGAAACAGTATCGGATCAGACAGCGAGGGGTGAAAGAGGTGGGGCTATGGTTGGACGATTCCTGGACTTGGTGGCCTTCAAGAAACCCAACCTTCGTGTTCTCGAAGTCAATTTGGACTCGAGTGATGCTTCTAGCACGTGGCTAGATGAGCATCGAACTTATACCTCTGCCGGTATGCGAGCTGCGTTCTCGGGTTATGTATTCATGTCTGATGATGCAAACTCGATTGTTACCGTTCGAGATCGCTATGGGACCCCGCCAAACATAGAGTACATAATGGGTGATTTCGAGGAATCTGGACTGAATGTGGCTGGCCAGTTCGATCTCATCATCGTCAAATGTTGTGGTAGCCGCACTGGATGTCTGCATTCATACCACCATGTCCTGGAAAACATCAAGCTCGGTCTATCAGACGACGGATTAGCAATACTCTGTCATGCTCAGAATGATGCAATCCGGGGTCCTTCTAATCTCGACCTGGAAGGGGATGATGCTCTCAGCATCTTCCAGTGGGAAGAATCTATTGCTATCATCCAACGACTACAGCCTAGGCCAAAGAGGGAGGAGGGCATATGCATCTCGAAGAATGTATACCTCGTCAGGATCGGAGAAGCAGAGCTAATACCACTGCAAAAGGGTCTTGCCAATGACACTTTATGGAATATGATTTGCCTTGAAGATCCGTTTCAAGTCCCACCACACAGTCAGGTGCTTATTGTCGACGAGCTCGAAAATGCCATCATATCGTCTCCAAGCCCACGTCAGTGGAATATTCTGAAGTACCTGATAGAATCCAGTTGTGCTATCCTTTGGGTCACGAAAGGTGCACAGATGGAAGTCGACGAGCCTTCTCGGTCCACGATATTCGGCATGTTCCGCGTCATCCGTAATGAAGAACCACAGCTATCACTCATCAATCTAGATGTTGAGAACGCATTTTCCCTAGCTACTATCCGCGCCATTGACGCGTGTCTCCTCAAACTTGGCAAGTCAAACCCCCTTGAAGATACCGAGTTTGTAGAGCGCCGGGGTATTATACACATTAGTCGTGTGTTCCCCGACACCCTTTTAAGCAATGAAAGTGCAGAAAGTCCGATGGGCCGAGCGCTTGAGCCCCGAAAATTACACGCCTCTAAAGAAACCATTCGGTTGAAAGCCGAGAGGGTTGGGGAGATAGACTCACTTTCCTATACTGAACACGCCCCTCAACTCCCGAGTCTTGCGCCTGGATTCGTCGAGATAGAAGTCAAAGCTGCGGGCGTGAACTTCAAAGATGTAGCTGCCGTGATTGGTATCATACCTGAGGACGAACATCGTCTGGGAGGGGAGGGAAGTGGAGTGATTTCCCGGGTAGCCTCAGACGTGACATGGTTCCAAGAGGGGCAACGCGTCGCCTTTTTCGCCAGAGGCGCATTTGGTAACCGAGTAAGGGCCAAGGCAGATCTGGTTCAGGAGATACCAAAGTCAATGAGCTTTGTGGAGGCGGCTACGATTCCCTGTGTGTATATGACGGCCGTCTACTCACTATTCCACCTCTGTCAGGTCAAGAAGGGTGATCGGGTTTTGATACATTCAGCTGCTGGCGGTGTCGGACTGGCTGCGGTCCAGATATGCCTTCATCTTGGTGCTATCGTGCGTTAATTCTTACTATGCCCCTCTTACCCTCCCTACGTATCAGGGCTTTTCCGTCACTAACAAGCTGTCCCTCTAGATATACGCCACAGTCGGAACGCCAGAGAAACGTACCTTTCTCAAAATCCATTTTGACATCCCCGATAGTCGGATATTTTCATCGCGGAATACGTGTTTCGTAGACCAGATCTTCCATCACACGGGTGGTAAAGGTGTACACGTTATACTAAATTCATTAGCGGGCGACCTACTTGAAGCTTCTTGGAGCATCATTGCCGATAACGGAACCATGATAGAGATGGGCAAGAAGGACATAATCGAGAACAAAAGCCTGTCCCTGGAGCCGTTCTCTCGAGGAGCGACGTATCGCGCCTTCGACATGGGCACAAGGAGCATTGACGACGATTTGAAGTCAAGGTAAGTAGACATTGAACTCGAAACACCATTCTGGAATGTTTCTGATTGCCATCTGATAACACAGGCTCCTAAAGAGAGTATTCGAGTTGCTGAACGATGGACACGTCAATCCCATCCCCAGGATCAACAAGTTCTCTTTTACTGATATCCCATCTGCTCTCAGAATGATTCGCGGCGGCGGCCACATTGGAAAGGCGGTCATCTGCGATGACGGTAGCGACAATAATGACGACGTAACAGTGTTGGTTCGACCGTTCTCAAGGAGCATGAGCATTTGTGCCGATAAAGCCTACTTGATCGTGGGCGGGTTGAAAGGAATCTGTGGGAAGCTAGCCGTCTATTTTGCGAGGAATGGTGCCAAGGATTTAAGTATTATGACAAGGAGCCGCTTTGATGACGAGTTATCTCAAAAAGCAGCCAGCGATATTAGGGCCTACGGCTGCCGGGTTCATCTTGTGCAAGGGGACGTGACATCGATCGACGATGTACGCGCAGCCTTTCATGCAAGCCATCCAGTGCCTGTGGGGGGAATCATCCATGGAGCCATGGTCCTTAGGGTAAGTTCCAAACTCGGTAAAATCCACCAGCTTAAAATTGCGAGACATCTAGAACTAATGGTGCCCGTGTAGGATCGTACATTTGCCTCCATGACTTTAGACGAGTTCCAAGGGGCACTGGACTGCAAGGTCAAGGGAACATGGGCACTCCACACCGTCAGCATGGAACATGGTCCGAGTGTCGAGTTCTTTACCATGCTATCAAGTTTGTCCGGAGTATGCGGCACCAAGGGTCAAGCCAACTATGCAGCTGGGAGCGCATTCCTCGATGCATTCGCGTGCTATCGGCACCGACTTGGACTGCCAGCCTGCTCCTTGGACTTGGGGATTGTCGAAGACATCGGCTACATGGCCAATCACGAGGATGTGGCACAGCGGCACGACGAGTCCATCTGGCAGAGGCTAAATGAGAGGACTCTGCAGAGAGCCGTGGCCCTATCAGTTATCGAACAGCAACAGATCTCGGGTGCCCACATCATCAGTACGCGGAGCCGAACCCAGATTCTTACCGGCATGCACGTGCCGCAACCAGAAAACTCGCCGCTCCTGCTAGACGCCAGATTCCTTGGACTCCACATAGCCGACGTATCCAGCATGTTGACGAAACCCAAGTCGAACGCCATGACCAGGGAGGGCGTCAAGAAAGAGGTACAGGTGGTCCTGACAGCCATCCGCTCCAATACCAAGCCGCAGCCGGTCCTGCTCTCAATGGCCGTCAAGATTTTGGGCCACTACCTGTCCAAGGGCCTCAGACTGTCGGATCCGTTGGACCCGACGAGGCCCCTGTCTATCTACGGCATTGACTCCTTGGCTGCCGTAGAGTTTAGGAACTTCATCAAAATGGAGTTCGGCGTTGAAATTAGCGCGCTGGAGATTGTGGACGCATCGTCACTCAACGTGCTGTGCGAAAAGATGATTGACAGGATCAAGAGAAGCTGAGTAGAACTTGCCTTCCTCTCGGTATAAAGAGATCGCACACCTTTATATTATTTTTAAATTACCTAGTCTTTGGGCTATGCTGGATTTGCTGTCGGGTCCGTACTACGTCTGCTGTTTTGCACTGGCAGACAGTTGCCAACGCCTGATACACAGTGTAAATAATTCCTTTGCTAAACTGTACGCAAAATCAATGTCCTGAGGTACTTGGCCCGGTACTGCCCAGCGCTTGCATTACTAAGTACATACTTACTAAATTAGGTATGTTGTAAACCTATATACCTATACCTATTACCTATATATAATAAGAATACTAACGCAAAGAGCACACATTGCCAATTAACCTTATGTTATTTTAAAAACGCAAAAGTTAAAAGTTAAAGGTTAAAGGTTAAAGGGCAAAGGTTAAAGGTAAAGGGTACTTGGGGGTTCGGAAGTTTTACCAGTCGGACTGTATTGCAAGTGCTTGCAGCAGCCTGCTAGTGCAGAACAGCAGACGTAGTACGGACCCGACAGCAGATCCAGCATAGCCCTAGTCTTTAACCGACCTATTAATACAAAAGATAAATAGAACCGCAAAGTCTAGGACAACATTTCGTTGTGGTTGGCCCTCCCCGAATATCCTCTATTATCATCTACATGTTGATAATGTATCAAGTGCTCTGCGCTATTTGTGACCGTTGGTGGGTGCGTATCGACTGGAGTGTAGACTTGCGTGAGAATAGTATGTCGCCGCCATCTTCGCGCTAGTTAAATAGATATTGAGGGGGCCCCGGGTTCTACGTAATCATCATATGTGACTTAAGGCAATCATGCACGCCAAAGCATACCTACTTATGCCATGTTTTCCGACTTAACTACCAGGACAGTAAAGATGACCGATCAACATCAGATTCACAACTTCCTCAATACCTACCACTCTATTATATACACGTCTCATGATATCATGTCTTTTGTTTTCCCACTACCAAGCTGACTTACGCAGAGCAACATGGGGGCAGCCAATATCTCCAGCTCCTGTTTCATCTATTTAACATTTTTTTTGCTTCCGCCTTGCTTACTCAGGAGGACATTGAACGTGTGTCGTCAGACAATCCCTACTATATGTTCATTCGCCGAGAAAAACCGTCGTGTACGGTAGACTTCAAGTAAGCGCAAGACCGGAATGGCAAGTTGCCAAACATGAAACTTGTTTCGGCCGCCGACCCTTCAGCCCCCTAGGGACCTTTCCTTGCTATCAAAGTAGGAGAGATATATGTATAGCCATGTACGCGCTTCTCTCTACCCAAGTATATCGTCGTCGTTTGGTAGCCACTTTGGGGGCAATATGCGTCCTTTTTTTCAACATCAACCGAAAAAGCACGCAAGTAGTTTAAAAAGGGGGATTACGTATAACGTCGCATGCATATATACATTCCATCCATCGTTCCAAGGGGCCTGTCGAATCTATCTCTAACAGCTGAAGAACCACGGTTTATTGTGCAACTTGGGGGTTGGGGGTTGAAGGCAAAGATCGTCTTACTGATGGCGCACACATGCAAAGAGGATAACCAGATGAGCGGCTAAAATCGGGGGCTAGAGAGAACCAGCAAGATTTTGCTGTGTCGCTCTATATCTTGTACATAAAACAGTACGCGAATGTCAGCTTTCATTCCATTCCATTTCAAGCACAACAACAATGGAAAACGCGTTGTCCCAGTCTCAGCCATGTGCCTTGTGTCATGCTGCCTCGGTGCAATCATCCGCCACCCCAGTCGCATAAGTCCCACGCATCATTTGGTAGAAAAACCGCCGAATGCTACCTTACCGGCCGACTGCTTATTATGTATGCGCCAATGCCACGTCCAATCCAGTCCCGTGGAACAGAGTATCATGGCTCAGCTCAGGGAGGGCCTGGTATGGATCCTTTATTTTTTAGATACTTGTTTGAAATGCTATTATCAACATATAGTCCGAGTCAACCCAGTTGCAGACCTACTCTCTTGTATGTCTATATATAAGGTACCCAGCTTGTTGGAAAATAAGAATTTTGTGCTTTTTCTGCCGGGCGTTTAAGAGTCTAAGGATGGTGATCAGGTCTATCCATCTAGTCTTGAAAACATGGAAAAAGGGATGTTATGATCATGTTCAATATGTGTTGATCTTTAACATGATTTGCCCTTTCCGTGTGACCCGGTCGCAATCTTGCTTTCAACAAAACTTGTGACTTCTAGCAAGACTCGATTTGGAGACATGCCCCGGTACCCCCATATTCGCCCTTATTCATTATCTTCTCGGGGGGGAATGCTTTAAACCTAAAACCTCTCTGATCAAGTCGGCGCTGAAATGTCACCAGACAATGGACTTGTCCTCCAACATTACTAGGACCAGATAAAAAAGCGCAAACAGTATGCAACTATAAAAAGAAGGAAACAACTAAAAAGCGATGATAAACATCACAGAAAAAACATACAACACCAGGGATTCGCTGGTCGTCACCGACCCAACTACTGATCTGGCGGTATCCGGCTTAGCTATGGGGGAGCGGACGGGACCCCGCGTTCTCCAGATCCTATGGTCGTATGTGATTACTCTCTGCACAGATATGGTTTATATACGCGAAAGACGGTTGGTCACAAGAATGGGGATGCGAGAAATTAACATACTCGTACCTGCTACCTTATTTATTTCGATTCCCTTACATTTAAACCCTCGCCACTTAGGTATATCGAGTCTATTTGCCAGCCGGCGGCATAAGAAGCTTTAATCTTTCTCACTCGTACAACAAGAGAGCGCCTAACCTATGCCTGGAGGGCAGACATCAGTTGAAATTCCACATTGTCCAGCCACTTCCCCCATCGGCCTCCGGTCATCTAATCTAATACCCCTCACGCCGCCGCCACCACAAAACACCCAAGCCCACTTCCACATCTAAATTGCAGGTAACGGCAGGCGATAATGCGCCCTGCCAGTTGGACATTTGGGGGAGGACAATAAAACGTCCACCTAATTAACATCTAATTATCCAGTAGCACAACCCACCTGTCAGAGTCTCAAGTAGATATTACCTAAGTACCTTAGGTTAGGTCGGTGCTAATTAAACATTCTAACAATAACCTAGGTCTGAGCGTTTGAAAACGCGATCGATCAAGCCCGCAAGATGACTAGTTACCTACAGATAAACCGCCGTTTTGTATCAGGAGACTCGATTAGCAACACCTACAAGAGATCATTTCCTACAATCCTTGATTACCCCGGAAAACCTACCTATACTTTTAAGGTGTTGCCTGTCTACCCCACCACATCCTTCATCCCCGCTAGGTTAAGACTAGGTTAGTGCAAGAGCGGGGATAGAGTCTTCGGGACTCGCGCGACACGGCAACGGGAGTGGCGGCAGCTAAATCATCCACTAACCAAGGTACATGATAGATCTCGAATCCTGCGGACAAGGGCAAGCAAATATCATCAGGTAAATTAAGAGCATGTACCTAAATATCATACTTGTTCGCCCTTAGAGACACCAAGGGAATAGGTGCTGGTAGACCGTAGTAACCTAGATATGTTAGCTAGCTAAAACATAAACAAAATAAAAGACAACATCATCAGCACTTGTTTTTCCTGCCTATAGCCGACGACAATATCGTGTAAACACCAGCAAAGAGCGGTAACCAACATCTTCTTTCCTTCTGAGATACTTAACCTTTGCCAAATCGTTCATGAGCGACTAGGTGATCACTAGGGTCGCCAACGTGCTACCCCTCGTGACTTTCACTCGAGGGGTCCTTGTCAGAATTATTAGTGACGTATTCCCGGTAGATTGGGACGTGATGCGATCTCGACAGGGTTGGAAAAGAAAAAAGGCTACACTCGGCATTAGCTAAATATGAGCAACACGTTCCACCTACTTACCTACCCAGACATGTCCGTTTTCGTTTCGTTACCAATTTGTGTGGCTTCTGGATATTTTCTTTTCTTACGTAGCGACCATGCAAGTCATGCATGATGCTGGGACCCCGGACAAAGGAAAAGGTTCTAGTGTCTGGGCATTCCATACCCATTTTTCGGCGTAGGTATTGTGGTCTGCTCTTTCCCACGCGGGCAGCCATATACTCCGATTGTGACCAATGCCCCATCGAGAAAGTTACCAGGGGTTCGATATACCAGTCTTGGCAGATGTGTTCAACTGGCCGTTGCAGTGGGGAACAGAAACAAAAAAAAATGGCAAATTTATCCTGTGACCTGAGACAGCCTGACTGATGAAAGAAGAATAATCCAGTCGCCGTCACGTTTGTCGCCCAGGGTCGCACCTTCTTCAATCGGAATCTCATGTCCGACGCTTAAAGCGTCTTTCTTCATCTCATGCCCGTCTATGAGCATCACGTTCAGCGTCGAGATGCAAAACAAGGCCGAGGGGCTGTATACCAAATAAGACCACAACATGTTGGACACGTTGAATCCTCTTTTCTTTCTTGTTTTCTTTTCCGGAGTCCTGTCTTGTTTGAACTTGTCTGACCGCCCCGTCTCGCCAGACTGTACCTATCATGAACAGACATAGGGGGTCACAGGATGCGGAGAGTGTCAGCATCACCATAGCACGGCGCCGCACGGCACAGCAGAGGCAGCAGGGCCAACTTTAAACGGCAAAGAAAAGATCTCAATCAGACGATGAAGTAGTTGTATATAAGAGTCTCACCTTTAGGAAATGGCCGGGCCAACAAGAAACGCTGATCTTGGTCTGCTAAAGTCAACTTGCTGCTACCAAGAAATTTCGGTACCATGATTCCTACCGCCTTCGCTCCCGTCCTTGCCTTGTTCGGCCTGTCCTTCGGGGCGCCTGTGTCTCTGGAGAAGCGCTCGCCGGGCCGCGTCGTGAATGCCGGCAACGCTGCAGTCATCGATCCCGCGGGTGTTTACATACGCGTCGCTTCGCTGAACAACGGGGGCCTTCTTGCCGGATATGCAGCATCGGATGGATCCCAGCACGTGTTGCGGACGGCCAAATCCACCGACGGTGGCCAGTCGTGGAACCGTCTGGGCGAGGTCTACCGTGCCGACGCTGCCACGCACGACGTAGATAATGCCTTTCCGCTGCAGATACCAGGAGGTCGTGTGCTCTACGCTTATCGGAACCATGACCGCACCAGTTCCGGCTACACTCGCTATCGTATCACCGTATCCTATTCAGATGACGGCGGGATAACCTTCAAATATCTCTCCACCGTCGCCGAGCGTGCTGCTTCAGGTGTCAATGGTCTATGGGAGCCGTTTCTGCGCCTGGCGAATGACGGCACCTTGCAATGCTACTACTCTGCCGAGAGCGAAGCTACCAACCAGGATGGCTATATGAGACAATCTTCCGACGGCGGTAAGACTGTGAGTACTTGATTCTACAGCCTAGCCGGCGACCAAGACATACTGAGACCTCGATCTCTAGTGGTCAGCCCCTATCATGATATCAGGGGAAGGTCGTACTTCGAGAGACGGAATGATAGGCGTCGCAAAGATCGATAATAATGGCAATCTACTGTAAGTCTGGAACCCCTTGTAAAGCCCTGGAACCCTCCCCTCTTCTGGGGTATAAATCTTTTACTCACCGACTTCATCGACGATATAGGGCCGTATTCGAAAACACCGAGTCGGGCGGGTTTTCCATCGACTATGTGATATCACACGATGACGGCCGAAGCTGGGGAGAAAGAACGAGACTGTACACGGCGGCAAACAACGGCGAAGCAACGGCGCCCCAAGTCGTCAACGTCGGGGGCACGTTAGTGGCCAGCTTTATGACGGACGAGAGCACTGGCAGTAACGGTTCTGATGGGGCTCAGATGAAAGTCATCACCAGTACAAATGGTGGGAAGACGTGGAGTGCCAGTGTTGTGACAGGCGATGTGGCCTCACACTGGCCCGGGCTATTTGCCCGGGATTCTACTCACTTCCTGGCCTTGTATTCGAAGAATGGACTAGGAGCGGTGAGTCAGCTGTATCAACTAGTGAACTAGACGATGTCTTGCCATGTGAGTACCATAAGGGGAACAGAGGGGGGACCTTATCATTCTTGTATATAGCTTTTTGCATAGCAGGTATATGCATACATCATGTCTTGTATATAGCTGTCATGTAAATATTCAACAGCTTTCCTTTTCGTCAACTAGTACCTGTAGTCCTACCTGCCTTTGCCCGTGTAAATGCTTCTCGATGTGCATTCTGACAACATGTTCCGCCAAGGTCGGGCACTTCCTGTCCCGGCAAATGCTTCCCTATTGTAACTGAGACATGGATTTGTCGGCACATTCAACAGTCTCGGACGAGAAACTGGTCTAAGACTGTTCAACACATGATGGCGCCACCGGCCGGCTCATCTAACTTCTTTCTCTTCTATTCCATGCATGCGCATTAGGTGTTCTAGTCAAGAGACAGACACAGACAATCGAAACGGACCCTGCAGGCTTGCATGAAAGGCCAAGCCCGATACCTAGTCGATGTTGGCAATCTCCAGATGGTGTCGGTGTGATCAGCGGATAAGGTGGTCCTCGATATGCCAGCAATCGATCTCAGTCGTTGGGAGAGGTCTAGAATTTTGTGCAATGCTTCGTTATCTAGGATCAACGCACGACGTCCGCCGTTCCGCTTTTTCGGCACGCCACGGAAGAGGATAATGGCGGATAAGACGGCCTTGCGGAGCCCCAAGATCCAAGGGGCTGTACGACGAGATACCTATCACGTCGTGCAAAGAAAGGCATGAAGCTGTGTTACGCTGTACCCGAATGTGCTCTCCATTCGGAATCTCGGCGACTAGGAGGGGCAAGGTCTATTTTCGGGTATGACTTTATTTAGGGTACCTCGAAAAAGACGTGCTAATACGGCCCATCGTAGCAGCATCGAAGTAGGTATTGAGTCAAGACCGCCCGCCTTATCTTGGCGTTGGTTGGCAGCTGCCCGACGGCGACGGTGTGGCTTACAAGTACACGTACACCGGTCTAAACCTCCCGCGATAAGGTAAGTCGGCCAGAGCACGGCCACGATGTCGCAGGAACGGAAGAACGAAAACTGGGGGTACTACCTATGTGACGTAGAACCTCAACTTGCGCAGAGTTTTGCGATGCACGTCGCACATCGTTCATCCGATGCTCATCCGATGCTCATCAAGGCGACATGAACGCCAAGCGCCAATGGAACGTATGCGATATGGCACATGTTGTTTAGCGCTATCGCAGCAAAACAGAAGCGCGGCCTTCAGGGTGTCACCCTTCAATGCCCTTCTGTTGCACGTCGGAACAGGCCCTGCTAGGAAAGCTTGTTCGACAAACCGGTGAGTTGGACCTCTGTTTACACGTCAGTCAAAGCTCAAATACGGGGAGAATTTTTCCAATGGTTTTCTTGGCTACCTGACTAATGCTAAGGTGTAACGGCATTTCCCGCAGACACAGGCAGTTGCCACCGTTTCGATAGAAAAGTCGTCATCCGGTTTCAAATACCACGGCTCGATTGTGGCGCTGCAAGACTAGCTAAGTGGGCCTCTGGCGATAAAGACCCAACAAAGGTCTTGTACGTGTAAGTGCTTACGTTGTTCTGTACAGTATTCTGTAATGGGCAAAGCTATCTGGATTAGACTAGTTCATGTTGTAAGAATGAGTCCAAGAATGTTAGATATCAAGTCAGAATATGGATTTGGCCCGGCACTTCAGGTAGGCGGTAGGTAGGTGACTCTCAATCAAGCATCATATGTGCCTAACTGAGTACCTATTTGAAGACGCCCGGCCGATTGGATTGCATTCCTTCGTCATGTTTTGTATGCAACACCCGTCCCTCCCCTGGTCCAAGGTCTGGCTCTTTAGGCACTGGGCCAAGATCACCTAATGACAGCCAAATGGGCCAAGTGCCGCTGTCACTTTTAGCGCTTCATGCCTTCTAATTCCGAGGCCCGCTAGCTGGTTAGGCCTGCTAGGGTCCGCCAGTAGAGGGCCCCGTCGGGCTGCATTGGTAGGCACGGCCCTTGCAGCTGCCTGGAAGGACCCGCTCTTCCCCTGGAAGTTGAAGTAGTTGACAATTTAACCCTGTGCGGCTCCTGTCGATCGTAACGCGCCAAGCTGATAAGACGAGGCTCCTGTCGAAACCTTCTCTTGGCTCCTAGGTTCTGCCTACTCGTAGGTCGTTGGGTTGTTAATGTCTGACGATCCTTGGTCTAAAACGTCCAAGGGAGAGGCTCTGCAATGGGTTCAGTTAATGAGTATAATTTGCAATACAATAGGTATCATCAGTCGTAATTTACCTAGCTAAGCAAAGTTTTAAGTGGAATAAATGTTAGGAGTAGAAAGGAACTGTGGACTGTTCTTATTGCACCTGCCAATGAGCACACATACAGTGTTTGAAGCCATTACAATACTCATATGGCACCGAAGGTAGGTATTCTCCCTTGGCCCTTTGCTGTTGCCGACGATTCGCCACAACCCTCCAGGTACCACAATTCTGACCGATCTCTCAGAATCTTCGACTGCTCGCCAGCAGCTCTGAATCACAATACCGTCTTCTGTTTTACACGTACATGGGCATATGTTTGTTGTTATCGATATTCTACGTGACGGAACTCGGCTCATCCCGAATGACTGATCTCTTTACTAACAGCCACAATGATATCAGTTGTACTCTGTGCCGTCATGAGTAGGTACGATAGAGGCAAACTTAGAGGGCCTTGAAACATTGGCCATGCATGAGGATCCATTTTAACCGCGGCGGGTCCGGCTCTGAAGACTTGCGGGCCATCCAGCACAAGCCTCACAGATCGTCAAAGCGACCCAATATTGATGCAAACCTCCTCTGGCATCAAAAAAGACCCAGTAACTTTGCTAGACTTGGCCACGGTCAGTTCTTGGCAGTCGAGCACCAAGATTATAGACGTACTTTTGAGTTCCACTTGCCTTGGACTTGCCTTGCCGGTGGGTTGAGACTTCTACAGGTTCTCTGACTGCAGTCGCGCTTTCCTTCGACCTTAAGAATGGTTTGTATCCGTCTCCGGACTTGGATTCTAAAATCAGAAAATCACGCTCGTTCCGTCTTCGTTTCTCACCTTTTGTTCGATATCCGGAGCTACTATTAGGGCTCGGGCCATTTTTCGGAACACTCTTTTATTGCCTACTTGTTAGTTTGGCCTTTCCTGCTTTAACATTTGTGGAAACAAACCCGCATACTATCGAAAATAGTCATGGCGATAGAAGAGAGACAGGAGCCGGCGAGGCTGTCCCCAGAGCATACGAAAATTATCTTTAATGCCATGTCTGCTTCGTCAAGTACGCCCAGAAACTTAGCCAACGATATACCACTCATTTCTATGACAAATGATGGTTCCGATGGTAGACCAGGCACTCCATTCGACGACACACCTACCGCTGTTAACTCCAGACGGCAGAGCTTTTCCAAAGATGTGGAGAGCCAAAATAATCAGATTAGTGTGGACATAAACGATCCCAATAGGCCCAAGATCGGACTGCGTGAGCGGATGCACCATTTTACATGGGCTTGGTTCACATGGCCGATGAGCACGGGAGGACTTTCGCTTCGTGAGTAGCGCACCCTCTTTCCTTTTCACATATCCGGCGACGTGGTCCACGATTTGCGTGGCATCGCTATCAATTCTGGTACAACTTGGACGAGACTAACCGGGGAAACCCCTGTTCACAGTAATATATGCCCAACCATATCAGTTTCCCGGCCTACGCCAAATAGGATTTGCCGTGTATATTCTGAACCTTATCATCTTTGTAACGCTCGTGGCGGCGATGATTACTCGGTTCGCTTTACACAAAGGCGACCTACGGAAGTCGATAACGCACCCTCGTGAAGGCTTCTTCCTGCCCACCTTCTTCTTGGCCGTAGCAACCATCATCACCAGCACGGAGCGCTATGTCGTTCCCGAAAACGATGCGCCTCTCCGTGCATTTATCCTCATTGCGTTTTGGACATACCTCTTAGCGACTCTTGTGCTGGCTATTAGTCAATACAGTTACATATTCGCTCATCTCAAGATCCAACAGCACACAGTTATGCCGACTTTGATGCTGCCCATCTTCCCGTCCATGTTGTCAGGAACTATTGCATCTGTCATTGCAGAAACGCAACCAGAAATTGCTGCCATTCCCATCATTGTCGCCGGGCTCACATGCCAAGGTCTAGGCATATCAGTTGCCGTCCTGGTGTATGCCCAGATGATAGGAAGGTTGATCCAATCAGGTATGTCGGCATTTGAAACAATGCGTTTTAACTCCGAATCATAAACGCCGATCCACTAACTTTTGGTTTGTAGACCTCCCAAACAGGGAACACCGACCGGGTCTCTTCATGAACGTCGGACCCCCGGCCTTCACGGCGTTGGCATTTATCGGCATGGCGAATGGGCTTCCCGACACCTTTGACCACAAAGGCGATGGCATATTAGACGCCAATGTAATCCGCACGCTTGCCGTCATCGCCGCTATATTCCTCTGGGCTCTCTCGTTGTGGTGGTGGGCCATCGGAGCCGTTGCCGTCATCAGCTCACCGCCCAAATACTTCCATCTGGGCTGGTGGGCCATGGTGTTTCCCAATACTGGATTCATCCTAGCCACCATATCCATCGCCAAGGAATTGCAAAACGTATACGTACTACGGTTCACGTCAGCGCTTTCCATCATCCTCGTTTCAACATATTTGTATGTGCTGGTCAACCAAATCAAGGCTTTCATCAAGCAGGATATTATGTATCCTGGCCGAGACGAAGACGTGGAGGACCATTGAAGAAATTTGGAGGGGCAAAAGAAGATTGCGTCCTCTCGCGTTCGTTTAGGTTTCAAGATGCATCCGATCTTGTCGTTCACCGCCGCATACCCACCACTATCTAATCAGCCTTGCCATATTAATCCTGTTTAATCATCGCTGGCGATATTCCCAACATTCGTTATTGTTGGTTTCCCTTTTACTTTTGAACGCATATCAATGCATAGACGGACGCGGTATTCTTCCTCATTTCTAACATACCTACACATACATATACCCATAATTACAGCTCAGACGCTCACACCATGAGCAATTCTACATCTAGATATACGTAATAAATTATACACGTTTTTTTCTCTGCCAAACTATTACGACATTGACTAGATTATCGTGTGACTACGTACTCAACCCTGTCCATCCACAATCCGAGATGACTCGCGTAGCGTCAACTCACTCATCCTGACATAGCTTACCTTACGGTATGGATCGTCAACAACGTCACTGCCCGGTTAGCTCAATCGGTAGAGCGTGAGACTCTTAATCTCAAGGTTGCGGGTAAGTCATGGAAAATAGTATGGTCGGCCACGAGCAAACCGAAAAACTAACAGAAGTTGAATAGGTTCGACCCCCGCATTGGGCTCAATTCCTGATGCTCCCTGACTCTGTAGGGACTCAACCATCTTTTTTTTCTTTCTTTTTCTGGCTGTTGTGTCTTTCCTACTATACCTGCACGGACTTCCTGGTGTTCTCTTTTATACAGTACTGTAACCTATATCTTTTTAGGTGTAATAATAATTATGTTTGTCATCGACGGCATTTGTACTCGTACTCGTTGACCAAAACAATTGCGCATTGTCGACCTTTTGTAAAGAGAATGGTTTCTGCAACCGTCACATACTCGTGGACGATCTTGGCCTCAAAAGTACTTGGACAAAGCATCTCATGTAACACACCAGGCACAAAGAGGCCTTGCTCAAACAGATGATTTAACCTGCAGTTTACACATTTACGAGTAGTCTATCATGAGAGATACATCCCTTTTTTCTGAGCAATGGAAGAAGCTATTTTTGGCAGTGTACTTTATTATTTTATCTACTGTGATGACATGGGTATGTCGGGGCGTAGGCCTCGGTACATGCATGAGTTGGGTATTACCTGCAATTCAAGGGTAGCTAGCCTCCGTCCAGGGGGCGGGGTGTGGTGTGAACCTCTATATCCTTTCCTCATTATCATTCCCATCATCCCATCCGGTAACGCCATCCATGAAATTACAAGTCCCGTTGTTCCCTCCATCATTACCTCGAATGACAAGCTGTTGTTGACATATAGGTAAGGTGTAAAAGATTTTCCTCCTCCCACAAGACAAAGTCGATTCAATTTCCACCGCTCTAACCAGACTTGTTCTTATCCTGAGCCAATTCCTTGAGCGCCTGGCTTCCCCACTGCGTCTGGTTAAGCGTGAGCGCGGAATAGACGTTCAAGAACCCATGGGCATAGCCGAAAAGGATGGACGCGGGCACGTAGACGAGATCCTGCGGGTATCGGCAGAAATGCGGCACAAGCTTGACAATCTTGAGGAAGAAGATCCAAATGGCGAGAGCCAGATAGCAAGCCGTGGCGTCGATGTCCATGTCGCGAATCATGTAGCGCAGAGCAAGGAAGACGAGCAAGTCCCAGATGAGCGAGGGAGTCTGGAACTGCGAGGCGTAGATGTAGTAGAAGCCCCAGATGTGGCGGGGTGAGAACCAGTATGTCTCGGTGGACATGACTGTGAAGTTTCCCCGCCAGTGGGCGCGGGCCCAGCGGAGACATTGCGCGATGTACAGGTGTCCGGACTCGACTGTTGTCTCGATGGTGGCGCGACGGTCGGGTTGGATGGCGATTTTCCAGCCTTGGGCGTAGACGTACCGGGTGAGGCACTTGTCGTCGTCGGAGTTGAGCCGTTGGCCGTTCCAGGAATCGTTGCGGAAGTAATCCATGAAGTCTTCAGATTGGAGGATTTTGGTGCGGTAGGCTGCTGTTCGGCCGGAGAGAGTGGAGATGGAGCCGTCGAGGACATTGGTGGCGAGATTATTCCAGACTCGACGCTCGAGGTAGCCGATTCCGAGGAAGTTCCAGAAATCAGGGTTGTCGTTGCGACGGACGCGTTGACGGGGGCCGCCTGCGCCGACATTGGGGTCCTCGAAGACGGCGAGGAGATAGTCGAGGAAGCGAGGGGGCCAGAAGACGTCGTCGTCGGCAAGGACACTGATAGGGGTGCGAATCTCGGGCAAGACCTTGAGGATCTGTTCGCGCTTATGAAGAGCTGGGATGCCGAGGACTTTGACTTTGATGGAGTTATCACGACAGTACTTGGCAATATTGTCGACGTTAGCATCAGCCGTGACGATGAGGATGGCGGCAGGGGAGCAGGCCGTGATAGTTTGCAGACACTTGAGCAAATTCTCGGGACTCTTAAAGGTTGTTGGGATTACGACCGAGACATCTTGTCCGGTGTACTTGGGTGTCTCCTGGATGGGAATCGGCTTGGAGAGCATGTAAGTCGGGATAGCCACGACTGCTCGGACATACCGAAAGGCAAAGACTCCGGCGAAAAGCGCGGTTGCAGCTGTGTTAGGCATGGTGTAAGTTGACGATGTTGATTCGACAGTTCGTCAGGAGTTCAGGGGTTCAGGGGCGAGAGTGAAGCTGCTTGCAGTCTGAGCTCGGAACTGGTCAAGATGAGGTGGGTGAAGGATAGGAGAGATGGTCGAAAAGGGGGGGAATTTTACGATGTCTCAAGCTTACATTTATACCCATCTTGAGGTCCAAACTGTTGTCTTCATACACCGACGGGCTTTGCATGACAATAGGAGAGCTTCATTGCTCTCAATGATACTGTAACGAGGACGAATATATTGTCAGTGAAACGAATGGGTAGTTTGGCAACACCTTCGTTCATAAACCTACAGTTCGGACATCACAGTAAGACATTCAAGGGACTCTATACATTGCCATTGTGTCAATGGACTATGGCGATGGGTACTGTAGCTTGCCTTTCATGTCAGGCGAGGAACAAAGGGGGCGTCCGAGGCGGGTACGAAGTCGGCTGTCACTACAGCATAATTCAGTAAGAACATGCATATACTTTGTCAATAAACACTCGTACTGTTACGTACGATGGTACTTTACAATGGAAATGGTACTGATGCATGTCTAAGGACTATTTCTATTTACGTGCGTAGGTATTGTTCTGCTCTTGGTGGAGCTAACGCCGACCCCTGAGCAGGATGACAAATCCCGGCATTAGACACCCACCACATTCCTACACAATACAACTGATCCAACCACAGACTCTATTCTCTCTATCATGTAGGTTATTCATTGTGGCCGACAAGGGGTCCAATGGGTTTACCGATGCTACGGCTACCAAGCCTACCCAAGTGATGACGGACGGGCCGACCCGTAGCCGAGCCCGTGGTAATACATCTCAATGTCCCCGACTCATCTCGCTCTATTGACCGCTGTCTGGAAGCATTTGTCATCTTCTACTATATGAAGAAACATGTCTTGTCCCCATCCTATGTCGATTGACAATGGGGGAAGCTACCTAATTGATGGTAGATAGGGCACTTCGCGGACGCATGCAAAATTGAACACTCAGTACCTTACATGGGGGGGGGGGGGGGGTCTGCAGATTTATCCTGGCCGTGCGACGGCCCTACCCTCTCCCCTGTAGCCTCCGTCGTGTCATTGGCATCTTTACTCGCGGCGACTTCCTCACCCCGAGAAATGGCGGGAGATTTGGGTCACCCCAAACCGACAAGAGATCACCATCACCGATTCATGAGCGGTGCGTTCGGCCACAATTCCGGGGGCCTGGGGATGTGACTAGACTACAGACGATATATTCCATCTGATGAGGCGCCACTTGTATAATCACAACATGCCGGAACTTGTGCTTTACCAGTGCAAAAGTTGGCCGTCAAAATGCCTGTGGAATCCCACTTCTTCTCAATGCTATCACCTTCTCCCACCTTATAGCCTATGAGACCTAAGTTAAGTAGGATGCAAGCTAAATCTTACCCCTTAGAACCGCCTCGGGGCAAACCGGCCTTTACCTACCTACTCGGGTGACAGATCCTCCTCGGCCTGAACGGCATTTGCCACAAGTATTTCCCTTTCCTCGGAACTATATACCCCTATCTTAACAAAGCCGTCTGCGAGGGATGTGACAGTTTCCACGAATTCACCATGCGTTGCAAACGGCGCCTGATCCCAGATCAAGTCCAGAAAAGCCGTGCCAGGCGAAATAATTCCCGACACAGGCACGTCATATAAAGGCAACCCGTCGTTGCGCTTCCGGTCCGGCACCCCGGTATCGGTAGCACCAAACACGACACTCGGCTCGACACGTCGAGGGAATGTACAGGTTCACCCAGAGCACTGTATTGTCGGCGGAGCGGAAGTATATGGTTTCTTGATACTTGGTGTGGCTTTCCATGCCAGTACCGCCACAGCATGTCCCCGCGTGATAAGGCATGGATGATCTGGTACTTTCGTACCCCGGATTATTGTCAGGACTAACTACGGGTAGGTGGGGGAGGGGTCAGATAGATGACTTGATAAAGTTGCAATGCAGTAACCCCAACCGACTGGTACAGCTAATGCCGTGACTTGCATCGGCACATATGGCTCGAAAGAGTGCATGTCAGAGGTGGGACCATTCGATACCAATTGATGGAGACGAGACAGCCCAATGCCTGTTGATCAAATACAAATTTAATGGAGTTGAATACTGCCTTTAAAGTTTTTAGTTTCGCATTTGTTTGATAATTAGAGGATTGATGACATTCGGACAACGAAGGCGATGATCTCTTCCGGAGAGTATCGGGAATGAAATTAGGTAGTCGCATACTCGTAGATTGGACATCTATACCACCTCTATACGTGGGATGGGGTATAGCTTAGTTCCTGTCAACCAATGAATAACCCTGGCATGAGCATTTTCAGGCAGCTTGCGGATCATCATAAGACAACATGTGAGTGTGGGCTACTTGTACAAACATCCCCCCTATCTGATAAGAGCCACCCTGAAGAGTGAGACCCTTTATCTAGGTGTACCAATCTGTGATATAAGCCCATTGCGCCTACGAGTAAAGGACGTTACTTTAAATACCAAACACTGTGCATATAGCCCGTCAACGCTTCTATACTCATGCCCTGATATTCATATACTGCAGCCGCCAATCTCAGAGCTACGGTAGCAGAGCTTACTTGGATTGCCGAGGACCAAACTAGTAACATCGCGGTCAACGGCGCACCTGCGAAGCAGACACAGGCTTTACTTACGCACCTTCCGGTCACCAATATTGATATGACGTACAGCAGATACCTGGGTAAACAGCTATAACAAGTAGTTATTATGTTGGAGCGACGAACATCTCACGGATTCTGCAAGTGCCAGGACCTAACGCCTACGGCACCATGCAATTGCCCAAATACATCTTGAAGGCTCCTCCCCTAATAATACCTTACGGGAAAGTGGCAGGCACATGGCTAAAGCGATAGAAAGAACTCCCATTATGTACTTAGACATGAACCAAGCGACAGGGAAACCACCCCCCTCTAGCACAGGTAAGGTAGTCTCCCATCACTTCATCCGACCAAGTTAAATTGTTCAGTCTCCGATACACATTTGCCACTCGTTCAGAAAACAATAAAAACAGATCACGCTCGTTTTGTCCCTATATCGTCGTCTATCCTTTCTCTTCGTTCGCTTCTCTTTTTTGGATTGTCCAAGCATTGAAACTTCATTCCCCTTTCTCGGGACTCGATTTCTTGGTGGTTATTCCTTACCTTGCATTCCGCACTTCGTGTTATTTGCCGGTACGGATTACATAGTAGGAAGAAGATTCTTTCGTGTTTTTCCTCTCCCTTCCAAACGATTTCATTTGACCGGACGTGTCGGAGCTAAAGACAACTGGGATAATTCCGCTTGACAACGAAAAGACCGACGTGGGCGAATAAGCAACTCACACCAGAATCTTCAAAAGACCTACGACGGCTCCTCGTCCTCGAAGAACGCTTCGATCGATAGAGCTACTTGGCCTCCAAGACTAGCTTGGAAGACAAGTTTTGTGCTGTGATATCCCTTCCAGATCCGCTTTCGTCATCTGGCCAAATCCACGACCATGATGCTCATCGTACTCCTTTTTGTTGGCCTACAAGCTGCCACCTCGATCGCCGAAACTCTGGTGCTAAATGTGGGAACCGACCCTGACCTACCACGTAAGCGCTCTCATATCAAAGGACAACCTCTACCTAATATGAACTCGTGCTGTCGCTCATGCTGACATGAATCGGCGTGGTGGCAGGTTGCGGCTCACACTGTATGGTCGATAGCATGTTCGTCACGCAGTGCCTTGATATGAACTGCTTGTGTCACCAAGAAGAGTATCAAAGGGTAAGCCAGCAAACGTCCATATTCTTCTCTCCTGATCCCGGACTGGGTTTTATCCGTGCCCCTCTGTAGCTAGCTGGACTGACCAAGCATAGTCATTGTTCCAGTGCCTGTATTCCCAATGCGACCCGATGGAATATGGCACAGCGCTTAGTCGTACTATCTCGACGTGCATCGAACTCGGAGCGGAGATACACATGGTTGCGCCAGGCTCGCTGGACAATGAGCTGCTCCGTGAACGGGAAATTGATTACCTTGCTGGACGGCAACTTCCCGAAGTGCCCGGTTTGCAAATTCGCCAAGAGAGCATCCCCGTTGCCACGGTCACGGCCACCCACACGGAATCCTTCACCTGGACTGTGACCTGGTCGCCCACCCCCACGCTAGCACCATTCCTATCTGCCGACCCCGTCGCCTCCAGCATCGATCGGCCCTGGGTTGTCACTCAGTCTGATTCGACTCGTCATGAGGCATCCTTCTGCGGTTTAGTACTATGGTTTGCTGTCGTCTTGCTACTAGTATAACCGATACTAGTAACAATAACATGATTGGCTTAGACAAGTCATATACTTTCCCTCTCCTTTTGACAGCCCTTTGTGGTCAGTTGAAGGCTTTGTCTGACCTTCCTCTTGTCTCTTATGTCGGATGTTGTTATTCTGGGCATCTTTACCAAGTCTACCTCGAGAGTAGGAATCAATGGATGGAAATTCGGTTATTCATAGGCGGGGATGAACCTACAATTGTTATCTCATGGTGTTCATTATCTTCTATATAGTCGTCATCAATGGATTGTGCACCATTTCTATCAACGACTGAGGGTTCCGTCTAACTGGGTTTGAAGCGCTGTTCTGGGTATCATATGTGATGCGACTAGAGACGTGGGAACAACAAGTGAGACAATAGGGCCTCCGTCCGGTATACCATAAAAGCCTAATAGAACAACAGCTGCAGAGGATGATCGGGATCCGTATACCTCACTTTGAACTCTGTCCGGGAAAGCCAGCGCGCAAGCGGTATCATGGTCTCTTTCATGTCCATGATGCCCCTCTTCTTCTGGTCGATATGAGATGCGTCCACAACCAGTCGCTCTAGCTTGTCTAATTTTAATGATCCTGACATGACTGTTAGCATAAGATATCTCACGACATGAGAAAATGAACTCACCACTCTCAACCAGGTCGTTCAATCTCACAGGTGTTCCTACCGAGACACCTGTTCTATGAGTCTCTAGGAATTTCTTGGCATCCTCGATCTTGATATGTTTCGCAAACTGTGGTGATATGTCCATTAGTCGACACTCATAATGACAACCCACTCCAGACAACAAGGACCGAGTACGTACCAGCTTTCCTACAGTGATTTTCTTGGTTTGATACTTTCTCATAGCACTACAAATATGTGGTCAGCTTATAAACTCGAACAAGCAATGGATAGAGAGACATGCCGGACTATATCGGCCGCGCGTAAACCGGCTCCGGCAACGACGATGGTGTGCGGTGATCCGTTTTCCTTGGGAGCAGCCTCGAGGTCCTTTGGGTCCGGAGCGTGAGCTTCCAGGAACGCGGGGAAGTTCTCGAGTGTCCTGGACTCGGAGAATGAACTGGAGTCTTTGATGGCGTTTGCTGGGTGGGTTTGTTAGTTTGTCCTTGACATACATACTTTTGTTTACGAATAGTATAGGATTGTTTAAGGGGAATGATTGAAAGTAGGATGGTGAATAAGATGACACAATCCAATTGGAATGAGTAAGGGTCTAATTGTAAGAAACAGAAAGGAAAAGATAGAAAGAAGAAAAAAGAAACCCCTTACGTGAAATATCAAGAGCACCCAACTCAACCGGCCTCAAATCACTCCCGAACCTCCTCGTCTTCTGCGCGATATGATCGGCCAACAACATATTATCCAGATGGGCGATTTTCAAATTCAGACCGGCATCCAGATCTAGATCTAGATCATCTTGATCAAAAGCGGATTTTCTCCGTTTAGCCTTTTGTTGTTGTTGTTGCTGGGTGTCGTTGGTTGTTTCATCGCGAGCTCTCTTTTTGGGTTTTGCTTTTGGTCTTGGTTTGCTGGAGGGTATGTTTGTTGTTGTTGTTGTTGGGGGTGGCATTTTGATTGTGATTGAAATGAGAAACTTGCTTCAAAGGCTAACTAGTTCTCTTCACTTGGATTTGAATTGGGTTGTTGGCAAGACGTTGCTGCTGCTGGTAAAAGGTATAATGAGCAGTAGATGAGAAAGACGGAGGTGAAAAATATCAAGCAGGAGGGTTTGCTTAATCGCAACTTTTACATGCGGGATACAACGATATAGTGGCTAGCTTGCAAGGTTGCCCCTCCACGCTTTAGGCTACATCAGGTTAGTCTAGTATATTGAGAGTGGCCCCCGCCAAGAAGCACCCCCCACCAACGTGTTTTTTATTGTCACTTTTATTCTTTCGGACGTTTTTCTACCAATTTTGCATTTCGATATGTGTAAATTATCAATCATATACATGGGCGATGGAGTTTTTGTGGAATATGCTCCGTTGGATGCTGGAAAGCAGCCACGGTGAGAAAGCTTGTTTACATGGTCTCTAACGAAGGTAACCTACTCGTAGTGAAATTAGATTAGAACCCCTACTTCAAAACGGGCTTCAAGACATAATGTCAGCTAAATCAATGAACATATACCTACTCGTACAATACATGATTCCAGATATGGACCCCCTAGTAGGCTGTCCAACGTATGTGTAGTGTAGATACTTCAAAGAAAACGTTACGAGTAGATTGACAAGAACCGCGCAACTGCTGCAATCTATATCTATGCAACTGACCAACCATGCATTACCCCACCAAACCCGCATTTGAACGGGAACTAGGTAGACCAGATAGTCAGCCGCAAGCTCCACTAAAATTTTCTGTTTCTGAGCTTGCTTGCTGTTGTTGTCCACCGCCAACAAAAGTAAATTCCCACGACAACATATCTACTTACATCTCTCCAAGATTCCAATCGTCATTCTCTTTCCTTTGCAGCACAGAGGAATATCCATCCTTGCGGGAAAATAAATAGTCAACAACCTACAATCCCCCTGCAACCGAGCGACAATTAAAAAAAAAAAAAAGAAGGAATGTCTTCCGACAAGAAGCGCAAGTCTCGCGACGAAGATGCCCCAGCAACTGCGGCGGCAGCAGTCGAAACAAAACCCGACTCATCAAACAAAAAGCGCAGACGCGTAGACGGCGAAGAAGAGCCCAAGAAGAAGAAATCCAAGTCTAGCAAGGATAAGAAGGAAAAGAAAGAAAAGAAGAACAAGGTCGCTGAAGAAGATGTCGAAATGGACGTCGAATCCAAGTCTGGCAAGGATAAGAAAGAGAAGAAAGAGAAGAAGGCAAAGAAGAACAAGGTCTCTGAAGAAGATGTCGATATGGACGTCGACGTAGATGCAGTAACAAAACCAGAACCAGAACGAGAAACCCCAAGCGCAACAAAAGAAACCGATCCCGAAGCCGCGACGAAGAAGAGCAAAAAAGACAAGAAAAAGAAAGAAAAAAAGACAGACACGGAAACCACAAGCAAACCCGCCGAAGAGACAACCACTTCTACAGAAAAACCAGCAGCTGAAGAAGCCGAAGCCGAAGGTGAAGCAGAAGCCGAGGGTGAAAACGAGACAGACCCCAAGAAGCGCTTCATAGTCTTCGTAGGCAACCTGCCCTACAGCGCAACCCCCGACCAGATAAAAGCGCACTTCTCCTCCGTACACCCGACATCCGTACGTCTTCTACACCGTCGCGACGATCCCACAAAGTCGCGCGGCGTGGCATTCGTAGAATTCGCCGGCTTCGACCACATGAAAACTGCATTGAAGCTATACCACCACAGCACATTCAAATCACCCGCGACGAACATCTCCTCGGCCAATGGTAGGGGAGGGAAATTCGGTAACAGACGAGGAGGAGGACGCAACGCAGGTGGTAATGATGTGCCGATGGAAGAGCGCAAGATCAACGTCGAGCTTACGGCTGGTGGTGGTGGAAACACGGAGCATAGGAAGGAGAAGATCCGGGCTAAGAATGAAAAGTTGAATGAACAGCGGGCTCGCCGGGCCATCGAGGAGGCGCGTCTGAAGGATAAGAAGGAGAGGGAGAAGGCTGCCAAGGGTGGTGCGGTTGAAGAAAAGGCGGATGATACAAGTGGTATTCATCCTAGCAGAAGACATATTCATGCTTGATAAGGGACTTGGGGGTTGTCCATATGAAGACGGGTAGAAAGTAATGATGATAATCAGAGCCTGTTACATGCGCATAATGCCACATGTACCAAGTCAGTTTTGCCCTTTCCATTGGCTGATTCTCAAATGATACCTCATGATATGACCAACGTCCACACCCACTATATCATGACGGCGGATCCGACGGTCTCGCAACACCTACGCTAGTGGCAACCATTTCACAATATCAGAATAAATCAGGAATGAGAGGAAATTCTTGGTTCATAACTTCCTGTTGTCTCTTGCGGGACGGCACTATTTACAGAACCAGCAGATTATAACTGACCAAGTATTCCACTCTAACTGTCCCCTTTCTCGTGGCTTCCGTCAAATGCAGCATAACAGCAGATGGTCCTAAACTACGCCCGTTTCGTCCAACTCGGCAAATACCGAGTATAATAGGGACCAACGGGTAAGTTGGGTATCAAACGATCTGCGGAAAAAACAACCCTTTGCAAGAAACCACTCACTCCATGCTTCTCAAATCCACTACTATGAGGTCAGAATTGCTCAAGTCTCTTAAAACGTGGAAACCATCATTCCAGGCAAGAGTGCCAGATCAAAGTCGTGACCAGATGTGTCGCGGTCTGCCTATCGCAGAGATGACATTCTGTTGGCATAGAAGGCTGCGTGAATAGGATAGATTCCAACAACCTTTGCTCGCCAACTAGTCAGATAGTAGAATCATCCTATATGACCCCAAGAACGCCGGCATTTCGGCCAATATCGCTTCTTGCTCGACCGTCGCAAATATTATGGCGCGTATCGGTTCGACGTCTAGAGAATGGTGCACTTGCCCTTCTTCTTATGAGTAGGCGCGGGACGCGGGTTGAGCACAGCACTGCGGGACACAGGATTAGCAAATCTCATAAGTTTCTTTGGTATTTGAATTTAGTCCATACCGGATAGCCTCATCAAATACGCTCTTGAGGTTACGCTGAGTGAGTGCGGAACACTCTAGATACTTGTGCGCCCGGATCTCCTTGGCACATACGAGAGCCTGGTCATAGGAGACAGGCTCCATTCTCTTAGCTCGGAGGCTCTCCAATGTCGCAGGATCTTCGCGAAGATCTAGTTTTGTACCGACTAGAATAATCGGGATGTTTGGTGCATGGTGATCGATTTCAGGGTACCACTAGGCCACAAGGTATTAGCAACAGATACGAGAAGGTGGCGGGGATTCCATGGTCAATCATACCTTTGCCTTGACGTTATCAAATGATGGGGGGCTGACAATGCTGAAGCAAATCAGGAAGACATCAGTCTGGGGATATGAAAGAGGACGCAGGCGGTCATAATCCTCCTGTCCAGCAGTATCCCACAGTCCCAAGCTAATTGGTTTGCCATCAACCATGACACTTGCTGAATAATTGTCGAATCTAACAAAACAACGGGATTAGCATGTGAAAAATTCATAACACCGGCAGAGACAAAGGCAAAGCTAGACTAACACAGTTGGGATGTATTCACCAGGGAAGGCGTTTGTTGTGTACGAGATCAGAAGGCATGTCTAAAATGGTTATTAATATGTTGCACCCTGTATGATCGGCGGGGAGTAGAGTTTACCTTGCCAACGGCACCGTCACCCGTCACAACGCACTATAATATCAACACCACACATCAGTTGTTGTCCATCAATGTGAAAGCTGCGGCTATCTGGTGGTCAACGACGGCATACCTTCAAAGATTGAACCCCTGGGGATGCCATATTTATCGGAGTAGAGCCGGTAGCACAGCCCGGTGTGGTAGGATGAGGCAGGAGGTCGACAATACGTCTCGGTTATAGACGACTCAGGGGTTATCAAAGTCGGCGATAATATAGGGGGGCTTGGCGAGGACTTGCGGCTTCAATAAAGATTAAAGATGCCCTATTTTGTTTCGAGTTAGAATACTGCGACCATGGATAGGAAGACTCTAATGAGAAATCATGTAAACGAAGAAAGGAATAGTAGAAACAGGAAAACAGACACGCCTTGGCTGTCCCTGATTAGTTGGGATAAATGGGAAGGCAGGTTGTTCTGAACATGCAATGTGATGCCGGGACCAACTAGACCAGTCTCATATGAAAATGTCCGTGGAGAAGAATGGCGCGAGCGGTATGTGTAATGGGTCGGAGGGGCATTGTCCGCTACGTAAATGTATTGCTCTACTTTACATGTGTAGGCGGCATACTCCGGCTTGTATGTTGGCATGTAGGGAACGAGTAAAGACAAAGGAGAGGGTGGGACTGAAAGGCCGATTGAATTGCAACAAGCAAATACCTAGTCGCTTTGGGGGATCATGCGGTGATGGAACTAGGAGGTCAAGAAGCCTGGAATAGAACATGGGCTGTCCTTGCAAAACAACTAGACACAGGCGTCTTTCTATGTGTATATTACACACGGCATATTGAACATCGCAGCCTGGGGCCGACGCCGGGACAAGGATGGAGGCAGGGCAACTTGTAGACAGCAATCAATGCCGAAGATGCATACAAAGTCTAAAGTCGGAAATAAGAGCACCTACCTGCAAGAATGACGAGGAATTAAGGTTCTGACGGCAAACTCCTGTTATAGCTTCCGTGTCTGCTTCGGGTATGTACTGTAAGGAAGAATGGACGGACGGGAACGACCGCGGGCGGGCGATAGGAAACTTTATGATCTAAGTTAATCAAATGGCCAGACGTGATGATGCAGTGCGCGCTCGGCTTGTGGAGTGCAAGTATGAACGAAACAAGAACGGCAAGGGAAATAGAAGATGAGGGAAGAGAAAAAAGAGATTCACAAACACACACTCTCGATCCACTGAGAAGAACGAGATGCAACTGTGCGTTGCGATGGCTTTCTGCTGTGTGGTTTGGTGTTGGAATGGGATGGGTAAGTTGGGTAGGTGGATGAAAGATGGAGATAAATGAATAGAGGTGAACTGGGCTAGCACAGAGCTCCCTTTCAAGGATAAGAAAAGGTACCGAACCGACCTCCCGCCTCCCCCAAATACATACTTACCTGTTGAAGGTACCCGAATACATCACCTCCAAGAGGTTATCGATGAGGAGATCCGCTGACAAGAAGTAGCCCCCTGACTGGAGATACTTACCTAAACGACTTCAATGGGAAATATAGCGCACATTATAGGCTCAATTCAGGGCCAATGGAGCTGTGATCCTTGGTTTCGAGGTACCTCGAGTAAGTACTTACCCCTATCAGAGCCCTTGTGCCCCCTACATTTATGCGCTAGTCAAAGGACCCCTTGGGTTTTAGCGGCATAAGACTGGTCCGAGCGCCCCCTTACAGAACGCCATCTCACACGCTAGTTCGGATGGAGATAGATTAGCCCACCAACTGGATGGCGGGGTATGAGATGGTTCAAACATAACAATCTGAGCTAGAACTCCAAATTCCACGACTCTCAAGGGAATTGGGCGTATTCTTGATCACTTCAGATGGAGCTGTTCGTCCAGTAAGACAAAATTCCAGCATAAGAAGTTAATTAGAAATGAAAGAACAGCGTCAGCTGAGGAAAAGAACAAGTCATGTATGGGGTTTGGACTGAAAGATGATATGTTGACATCGAACGGGAGCACACTCAGTAGGGGCCCTAGAACGCGCTTAAATATCTAGGTTACAAGCTTATTTGGTTCGTGTCTTTAATCTTGATACCTATTATACACAATTTAACATCCCTTGCACGACCTGCCGGACTGGCAGACTGGGTCTTGTCTATTGCCTTATCATGGGAGCAGCGATAAGCAGCCATAGGTAGCAACTGACCAAAGACGTTTAGAAATGGGCTTTCTACCTCAGCTAAAAGTGGACTTGGCCTCGTTTTATGTCACATATTGGAGGTGTGGGGTTGCCCTGGGATGCCAGCCCTACCAGGTTGGACAGACCAAAGACGCTCCTGATTTGGAGCACACTCTGTGACGTTTGTTGCTCTGGCTCTCGGCATCGGTATCAGAAAGTTCACTCAGCAAGTCAAAATCTAGAATACCTAACCGCTTGTCCTTGCTTTGCCCCGTATATGACAGGCCTGCGTATATTAAGCGCTAAGGGAGATAACTTATAGTTTACGTATACCCTCCGTGGACCGGGCAAATTAGACCCCACGGAAGAAGATAATTTCTTTCACTTGCTCTGCTCCAGGAGAACAAAACATCCACGCGCGTATTGTTTAAATGGGTGAGGGAATAACATCAAAGGCAAGCCTTTAACCTAATAGTCATGATAGTAGAGTAATAGCGATGGGCTGCATCTGATTCGGTCAGAAGAAACCATCTGTAGAATTTTTATTGTACTGAAATTCACTATAGGAGAGACCTGAAGAGATTGAATAGGTAATTACTTGCCAGCAGACACATAAGCAGTGTGATGTTTCACGTCTTGCCAGTCTTCTCTGTCTGACAGCCTAAGCTATATAACTACCGAGATTTCTTCCTTTCTAACTGCCCAAAGGTTGCTGTGCGCCACGTAATGAGGCTACCTACAATATATCTAACTTACCTTGTCTTAGGTTACCAACCTGCATATTATAAGTATGCGCCCCCTTGCCAGCAGTAGTACCCTAGTACGTAAGAATCAGGACCAGCAGAAAATACCATCAGGCAGAGCTAGCCAAGGTCTTTTTGACCCCTTTATGTCATAGGCTATGCGCGCTGTCAGACAGATAGAGGAAAGCAGATATGTCTTACTCAGGAGAGCTTCAAGCTCCAGGAGTCTAACAGCTTAGATCTAGCCAGAGATGAGAGATTGTACATCATCGCAATTGATTATCTTCTATGTATTGCCTCCTACTCAGAGTTTATATGGTAATCGTAGGATTCTATCTCAAAACATATTGAAACCGGTGCCAGTTCGGATGGGAAAGAGTTCCAAATGTCCGGGAAATGCTACCCTAACAGGAAAAGCGCTTATGACCGCCAAGCCAGGCCTGGGAGTTTTAGTGGCATTTTGGCTGCCTAGCTCCAGGTGTGGAACAGTTCTTAAAGATAGACTAACCTAACCTAGAGCTGACCTCGTACAAAGTGCTGACACAAGAAACGCGTCAGAAGCGCGTCTTAATCCAGCCCACCGTTGGAACGAGCCGATATGGATGTTATAAGATTGTCAACGTGCATAATCATTGATTAATGGCCAAAAGATGAAATACGTACTGACGGATTAAACGCCGACCAAATACAACAGCGGGGATGAGAAGTGGACACACTCAATTATCGGATTCTATGGTTCTAACGCCCGGTATCGAGTCTTTTTGATCGCCTATACATAGTACACCCGGTTGTAAATTGACTCCCCCGCGGGAGACGTCATTCAAGATGGCAAGCGGCAATTCAGGATCAGAACAGGCTGGGCTGAGCAACCGGCTTATACCTCTTGCCACGCCCCGAATGGCTGCGACTCCAACTACGAACAGAGACCCAGCCTCTGGTCGGCCTTCCGCCTCGGCGAGGCGCAACAACGTCACCACACCCCATGCGCGCGCGGCTCGTCGGGCTATGGACCAGCGTCGCGCCGCGTTATTCACACCAGGAAGAGCTAGACGTCGGAGTGTCCGTGAAGAGCGTGAAACTCCCCGGGACATTCTGCGAAACCTCAGTCGAATTCTAGCGCCTAAATCCCGGGTTGTATCTACATCTTCCTCGCCCGATACGCCAAATGACTCAACTCTACCACCTGTAAACGAAGAAGAAGACAGCGACGATGACGACTTTCCGATTGAACGGCCACGTTTTTCCCTGGCGCTTGGAATGGACGATGACGACGATGAAGAGGATCTGAAGCCTCCTCGGCTTAGTGGGTTAGAGGAGGAGAACTTCACGATGCAGTCTATCGAGCTTCCGAGAAGAGACAACACTCTAAGCCGGATGGATCGAAGCAGCATCGGCAGCATGAGATACAGCGATTATATGGGGCCCGAGATTCATAGCGATAATGTCGGTATCGATTCCGGCTTCTTCCCGCCACCTGCGCTGGATGATGATGACGACGAGCCAGTCATGGAAGAGCCGGTAGTGATTGAACGGTTAGTCCGCTCCCTATTGCAATTTGAAACCGTGTAGAGCTAATGTGGACTGAATCTGCGCAGTCTTGAGGCTAATGACGCAAGACGGCAAACTATCGGCGGTGATAGCGTGTTTGGTCCTATAGAGATTCCTGACGCCGGGAACGAAAGCACCTTTATGATGAACCCTGTCGAGTCGCCTGTACGAGACACGAATAACACGGAAACTATGGGCATAGAAGGCCCTGATGGCGACGATGGCCCCTTGAATAATATGGATGATGACGACGACGATGATCACGTGAACGAACCGATGGAAATACCGGATTTCGACAGCGAGGATGGACTAGACGATGAGCCAAACAACACTATAACCGGCATAGTAGAAGAAAGGACGGTGACGAACACAGCAGATATGGCTTCAAAGAGAATCGGAAAGAGGAAGGCGGGAAAGAAGATATCAAGACATGGCATTGAATATCCTTCCTTGCCACCGAACGTAGTAAAACGACTGGCGACGACACTAGCAAAAACGGCTGGTAGTAAGGGGAAACTAAAGCCGGACACACTCGAGGCGATTATGCAAGCTACCGATTGGTTTTTCGAGCAGCTCGGAGACGATCTATCGGCATATGCGAAGCACGCAGGCCGTAAAACTATCGATGACAGTGATATGATGACTCTGATGCGAAGGTTCGTTATATGTCCTTCATCTATACTTACAGTAGATGTCCCTCCCTCGATAGTACACCGTATGTTGACATATAATAATACAGACAGCGGCAAACAAGTGCTTCCACCACGCCATTTGCGCTGGCTCAGCGTCATCTGCCCAGAGAGCTCTTGCAAGAGCTACGTATGCCGGTTCCCATCCCAAGTAAAGGCCCGCGCAAGAAGACGAGGCCTGTCGAAGTGGACGGAGAAGAGGAAATAACGTGATGAAATACAAGCAAGTTGAGCCCGAGTTCACCCATCGATCTTCCCAAGACAGCAAATCCCTATGACCATTCCTTGTTAAGCCGCATTTTGCGGGACATGTCTGTGGGTGGCTTCTTCACAACCATGTAGAACATTATGGATGTAGCGATGGCCAACCCATACCTAACGTTGGATTAGCATGGCATGGCTAGAAAGCGGGGGGAATGAGTTATGATGCATGAATAGGGGTCATACCAGGTGAAGATGTATTGCGCATGGTTATTGCGTAGGTTGACCTCTGCCGGTCTTCCAATGGGGATGCCTTTGGACTCCATCTCGAGAGCTTGCATTAGATCGGGCTCTGTAGCGAAACATCCTGTTAGAGAAACTGAAGCAGGGAAGAGGGGACGAAACATGAGATAAAAAGTGCACACCAACACTATCCATCTCTGTGAAAAGTAAACATGCAAAGAATGACCGGTACATACCCATAGTCTGCTCAACCCAAACAGCCTGACTGCCCGCTAATTCCGCCATCTGCTTGACATCCGGAAAGTAGAATTCGCCCTTGTCCGGCCTATTATCCGGTGTGAACATATTCTTCTTCCATGGCTCCCTCAGCAAGCCCTCAACCACAACCTCCCCCTTCGGTAAGCCCTCGGGCCGATCTTTCTGATTCCTCAACCTCTTCGACACCCACCCGCGATTCACAAGCACAGTCGCAGTCCCCTTCCCCTCCCCAGCGCCCTCACGTTCCAGCGGCGTGACAACCATATACCCGTCCTCACCATCGTGCATGCGTGGACCCACGAGCATTTCCAAATCATGTCTATATCTCCCCTTTGCCAAAACCCTGCGGAAATCGAAATCATGGATCGCATCGGGGTCGACGCGCGGCGGGAGAGGTAAAGGATCTTGCACCAGTCTATCCTCGAAACGCGCTATGAGCTCCGATTTCCAGCCGAGACGCTGAACTTGCCACGTGCCTAGCGCGAAGGCAGTGACGGGGATCAGGGCGAGGATGATTAGTCCGGGCCCATGGCGTCGGCCGGAACGCACGAGTTCGGGCGGGTTATCGAGGATGGAGGTGAAGGTTGGGTCGTCGGCTGCTTGGCGTTCTTGGTTTCTTGCACGGCTACGGCGGAATTGCGTGCGAGGTGTGCTGGTGAAGGAGCGGCGGGTGAGGTGTGGTTTGGTGAAGTCGGTTCGTGGGCTGGTGTGTGTTCGTATAGGAGTGTGTGTTGAGGATTGGAATTGTCGCTCTATTGCAAGCTCTACTTGTCGCGCGAGCGTACTGCGGGACAGTCCGGCGCTTGCGAACTTCATGATGGGCTTAATTCGTTTTAGTTTGTCGACATTATGATGTGTCGATCGCGAGTTTGTGGAATATCTACGACGACGTCGGTCTGATATCTTGGACTAACCTTAGGTAAGTCCAGGAATTGGATAGATGAATATGGGTGGGGCTCGTTGCATAGCCATTACGTATAAACGAATTTCATATTTACTAGGACGACATTTTGTATTTTACCCATTACCTAGAACGACTGTAGGGCACCTGGAAGCTCCACGTCACTTTGATCATCAGATACATCTATGAAGATAACACACTGATACGTGACACCCATGCCCATGCATCTCACATAAAGCTCCTTATTTTGACAGAGGCTTCGCGGAAGACGTGTATACACAGATTGTACACGGTTGCACCAACTGAACCTTTTACACCGTAGCTAATATATACCTGTTCTCCCTGACTCTATTTCGCACGCTCCGTAGCTACCTACGTTACGAACTGGACAGCGACTGCGTATCTTGAGTCTCGGCGCGATCTTAAGGCGGCCATCATGTTTTTCCAGGGTGGCCTACAGGAGGGCATATCAACTGCCATCCAACAATCCAAACAAGTAGTTTGCTTCGTTACTGGTAAGATACCCCACTCCTGGAGTCGCCATCGGGCAGCAAAGATGACACTCGTCAACAATTTCGCTGTGAGATGGTGAAATCACCAGAATGCTAACATGTACCTCCAGATGACGGAACCGAGAGCCAACAGTGGGAAGATGAGTTCCTGACAGATACTTCTGTATGTTGATCAGCCAACCGGGCCAAACGATGAACGACTCTCTAACTCATCGTTGCAGGTTGAAACCGGACTTAAAGATAAGTCTGTGGTCTTACGGTTACAGGCCGGTTCGCAAGAAGCCAGCTATCTTGAAGCCCTCTTTCCTATTCCCAAAAAGCCTACGGTGGTGGTGATACAGTATGTGATGGCACCCATCTCTATTGCCCCTGAGATTTACTGTTGCTGTTGAAAAGACAATAATCTCACATGACATAGCAATGGACAGTTAAAGGAATACATCGCAGCGGGGACAGGAAAAGAAGACTTTCTCAAAAGGCTCTCCGGGACCTTTCAGTCAACTTCCAACACAAGTCAACCGCGGCCTGCTTCCGTCCCTGTGGCGCCATCTGCAACTCAGCCATCACCCTCATCTCATGCTCTAGGCGCGGATAGCTCGTCCGATCAAACACAGTCTATTGCGCCACCTAGCCACTCTTCAGTGCCTATTCAAAACAGCCAGCCAAGCCCGGTGGAAGAAGCACGCCTGTCAGCTGAGCAGAAAGGCAAGGGACGAGCGGATGCTGAACCAGAAACTCGTAGGAGAGCCAAGAGTCCAGAGCGGGATCATGCCAACGAAATTAAGCTCAAAAAGCAACAGGCAAACGAAGAGAGACAGCGCATCCTCAAGCGTATCGAGGACGATAAGCGAGCGCGGAAAGAAAGGGAGGCCGAAGAGCGAAGAGCAAGACAATTCCTAGCCTCTGATGCCAAGGCAGACGACGGTTCCCATCAAACGACGTCTATACCACTTTCTCGCCGGACACCGAAAGCTGGACAGGGCGATCATTGCAATCTACAGGTTCGACTCTTGGATGGCTCGACAATCCGCACACGTTTCCCGAGCGATAAGACGCTTAATCAGGACGTGCGTAAATGGATTGATGAGGAACGGACAGATGGCGATGCGCCGTATTCATTCCGAATCGTCCTCACCCCTTTACCGAACAAGGTTATCGCACCTGAAGAGGAACTCAAATCGCTCTTGTCTTTGGGTCTGACACCTTCTGCCACTCTTGTGCTTATCCCTACGAGACACAGCGTAGCCTATGCGCATGCGGGCGGGGTCCTGACACCTCTTGTGGGCGTGTTCTCGAGTCTTTACGGGGCGATTATGAGATCGTTGGGTGGCATATTTAGCATGTTCTTTGGGGGTGGACATGTGCCCCCTCCTAATCGTGATGATATTCCCATGGAGAACGTACGTGCTCGGAGGCGAGACAACCAGCTCTACAATGGGAATTCGGTATGTTTCTACCTCTGACAATTTCGTCGCTGTCGTACCGACGCTAACATTTACTTATAGCTAAACTTTGAACCAAGGAATGACGAGGAGGACGACCAGTAAAGGTTAGATTAGGTAGTGATGGCATATTATATCTGTACAAACTATGAAAGGGAGGATGGACGGCAAGGTTAGCGCTTGAATGGACCGGTATTGTCGCTGTTGCTAATACCTTAGTCTGTGTTTTGAAAACACTTGGAATATCTAATTCATGGGAAAAACATGGCAACTCCTCTAACTAGGAGGTTCTATATAATTTCACCCACCTACGGTTTGTTTGCAATGGTTAGAAATATAATTTATTTTAGAGGTTTATGTGTAGTTACGCCGCTGCCTAACGTCATTGTACCTAACTAGCCTTTACCAGGCGCCTAATGTGATGAATCTACTGTCGTTGCTGAGGAAGTACCTACCGTGGTATTGGTAGAAAGTTAAATACTTGTATTTAGGATCCACCGACATTTCGACAGTACCCCGCCATAGGTAGGATGTCCCATTGCAAAACATAGCTTATTACAACGACGAGAATTTGATATCTCTACAACTTCATTAACGATTAGTGTTTGTCTATTATCAATACGAAGGCCTCAACCACTAACAAATCAAAGAAAGAGCAACAAAGTCTATAAACTATGGATGACGCTGAGCTAGAACAGGTGCGACAGACCAGATAGTAGACACAAACACCCCGCGCATTCCATCCAAGCTCCCTAGCACCCTACCAATATTCAAATAAAGGCATGGGAGACTGATACAAAGCACAAACCTAGATTCGCCGAGCACGTCTCGAGCAACTAAAAGCGCAACAAGGAAGCGGATCACAAGGAGGAGCAGCCGGAGCCGGGGGACGAAGCCAAGCAGAGGCGCAACAGCAGTAAGCCCTCTTCCTTTCCATTCCTCGTAGGTCAATAGATACTAACATTTCCAACAGACAAGAAGGTATACATCCTCATCCCCGCTGCCGGGGGGGGGGGGGGGGGCGGGGGGGGGGGGGGGGGGGGGGGGGGGGGGGGGGGGGGGGGGCGGGCGGGGGGGGGC